>CM072999.1:170883059-170888059 GCA_037038555.1 Rhynchonycteris naso | reverse complement strand
AATGAGGATGGGGAGAAGAGTATGAAGAGAGGTAGAGTTGAAGGTAACTGGGTTAGCAGTTTTAAAAGCCTGAGTCAAAGATCTGAACGCTAATCTCAATCTACGAATAAAGTCCTTATACACCTTCCCTATATTCCCTCAGTGTTTATGAGACAGGGAGATTGCAATCATAAAATAATTTTTTATCTTACTAGGGCTTCTTCTGAAACAACTAAAATGTGTCACTACCCACTGTTTCATGAATGATACAATAAACACTGATTAAGGATGTGATTTTTTTTCCAATAAACATTATTCTTATATTGAAAGCTAACGAGAGCTCATAGTCAGTAGGACTAGCAAAACCTCAATTAATATACAGGTGTTAATAGAATTTTTTTAAAAATTCACTTATCTCATTTAATCACAACAATCAAAGGTGGCATTAGATGCTGAAGTCACTTTCTAGCTCCTGTCATCACAGTGATTGGAAAATCTTCACCAACCAGAAATGCCAGAACTAATGACCAGATTTAATATGACTTCATAAATAATTTAATAATAATAGACTTAGAGTATCTCATTCCCTATTCTGATTGGTGGAAAATCAATTGCACCGTGCCTGGAAATGACTGTCTTCCCATTAGAGTTTTTTTTTTTTTTTTAATTGCAGACAAACACATCTTCGTCCTTCAGTGGTGCCAGACACCAAGGCAAAAAGTTATTTTTAGTATAAATTTTAGTTCTTGTAAACTCTTAACAACAGTCACTTATCTCTTCTAAATCATTTTTGACCACTGTAAGTAATGAGTCTGGTGGTACACAATATCTCTGGCTTCGAATGACAAAGCTTAACACATGAGTTGTTAACTACCTGTAATGACACTTCATTGATTAATGTTTCAGTGACACCAAATTTGATCTCATGTTCACTATTAAATCGCAGCCATGTAATATAATTTAGTGTTCAAAGATTTTAGAAAGGAGGTGAAATTAGTTTTAAAGGCCATTCACATTTTTAAAGGTAAGACTGATCATACAATTCAGGCCTATTTTTCCCTAGGAGTTTCAAGGCATTAATTTATTTTTCACTAACATCTACTCGAAGCTACTAGAATTTGTGTTTACAAATTAATAAAGTTGTTTTGTCTTCAAATAAGTCGCTTTCAGTTATATTTTGAAATGGGGAATCTAATTTCAATACAATAAAATCAGGGGCAAGAAAATATAACTAGATTGGACCCAAAACTGGAAGAGAGAAAGGTTGTGGCATCTTATTCACATTCTATATCTCTAGTTTTGACAAACAGGCACCTTATAAAAATTATAACTGTGCTATAGAATTCACACATATACCAAAA
Organism: Rhynchonycteris naso; assembly: GCA_037038555.1. Taxonomy (NCBI): domain Eukaryota; kingdom Metazoa; phylum Chordata; class Mammalia; order Chiroptera; family Emballonuridae; genus Rhynchonycteris; species Rhynchonycteris naso. The sequence goes on along the minus strand of CM072999.1, from coordinate 170,886,719 downwards.
TATAAAATTTTATTTAGGGGAATGAGAATTGGATAAATGAATGTTACATACAAAATAAACCACACACACAAAGTGGTGAACTACTACGAATAACTGCATTCTGCTCACCTCACACAGAATCCAAATTAGAAAGCATTACTGCATCGAAGATTTGCTCTCAATAGCAGTTAAGCTTCTTTGAATGGATTCCCTATTGTATAAAACGTGTGCCAGTCTTTGACTGCCAAAGTCAATTAGTCACATTCATTATGCCTCTATTTATTAATGTTGTACACTTTATAATGCATGTGCTGATGGAACAAAAGAAAGTTATGAAATATCAAATATGTGTTATGATTAAAATCAGAGAAAGAGAAGTAATGATTTTTAGTCTTAACTGGTTACAAAGCCATTGTAAAGATTAGATTAGTGGTGACAGGTTTAGAATCTTTTCCAAAACGTAATCTTTATAGTTCAGATTTTGCAGTAGAAAAAGTATGCAATTGGTTACACGTTATTGGCTCTAATCGTTATAGTCATGAGAATATTGTGTTTCTGTCTCCTGAAATCTAAATATACGATACAATCTTAACAGATGCAATTTGAATCTGTATTATACTGTTATAATAAAATGGGGCAACATAAGGCTATTTACTGATATAGGGTTCAGAGTTAATTCAATGATGCTAAGAATGACTGGCTGGTATTAAAAATCAGCAAATAATTAAACCTTATGTTAAAATGAATGAAGAACAATGTTGGCATCCTAGCAGGGTAGGTTTTGATAAAATTTACTGTCAAGCTGCCACCTTTAAACTTTCCACAAGAAACAAAAACTATTAATTTATCTCTCTGTAATAGTATTATATTCCTTATTTAACCTCAAGTATTGAAGTATAAAAGGTGACATATACCATATCATGATTCCTACAAGTTCTTTTTTTTTTTCGGTGGGTAGAGGTGGAGGGCAAGGTGACGGGTACATGTATTATTTGATTTAATAGGAAAGATTGTTTGCTGCTTCTTGGTATTAAAATTCAAATTTAGAGAATGTACATTCACTAGAAAATTTGAAGTTTGAGGAGAAAACTACCTGTCCATGAAGGCCTGAAATTATGACGGACACTCAACAAATACATTTGTCAAGCCTTCTAGGACTGACTTCTAAAATGCTCCACCCCAGCAGTCCCTACTTTCCAAAACCCATCTCGCTCCCTGAGCCTATTCCCATTGCTGACCTTGGCAAGCTATTCTATATTCCATCTACCCTGTTTAAGGAAACTTTCCTTCAAATTGCTAAAATGTGATCGTCCAGCCCAGTCCTCCATTTTAGTAATGACCTCTATGCTTTCAAATTAGTTTCTACTTCCAAAAGCTTACTGGCATCAAACTGATTTCCTTTTAGGAATATTATTTCCTCCTACTAAATCCCCACTTAGCCTTTCTTTCCCCCGAGTTAAACAGCCCTGATTTATCAGTCTTCAAATTGCATTTAAAGCACTTTTAGTACCTAAACACCCAGATACAGTGGTGATAGACATTACTAAATGCATTTTAGAGCAGGTAAGATGTGAAAGAGAATAAGTAGGAAGCTGACATGCTAAACAAAAATTTCAAATATAAATGGAAAGAGCGTTCCTTTAGTTCCATTTCCATTCCTAGCATGAGCGGTCCAGTTTACTCCTAATTCTTCGCTAAAGTCTCAGCTATCTTTCTGGGTGACGCAGTCATTCACACCAAGTTTTGAACATGAATTATGAAGCTTACTCAAGGACGCAGCATGCACTATAAACACCCTTAATATAAAATTCACCACTATTAAGCAGATATCTTGTCAAAGTTGTGTGAATAAGAATCCCAAGGAATGGAAGCCGTGTGATGCTTTTTACTTACATTTTTTTTTTTTAACCAGGTAGCTGAAGATCGCAAATAGGTGTGTGCAAGAATTTTGTCATAAGATATTCGGTACTCTTTCCCGAATTTCCCAGATTCACTAACTTAGCAATAATGCATTAGGTGCCAGCAACAATGATAGACTTGAGTGTGTCCTGGAGTGATGCTGTGGGACATATATTCAATTTTTATTAAAATGCATACATTCCCACAGCTTGATTTCTTTCAGGCCCAGGGCTAGTGGGCCTGTGTTAATTTACATGGCTGATGGAACTCAGAGGTTAATCAGGGATAGGTGTTTCTTTGATGAGCCCCTAAGGAGGCTAGTAGGCAGTCACTTTCTGGTTAACTTCACACATTTATGTAAAATGTACATAATACCTCTGTCCTGGACACCTTTTCCTTGTCACACATTCCTTCCCAAGCCCATCTCTCTCCAATCCCTAATCAATTCTTTTGCAGCCAACCACTCCCAAGGCCTCTCTGTGAAGGTGTGAACTGTGTTAAAGGTGTTCCTGTTACCTGACCATCTTAGAGCAACCATTGCTAGTGCCCTTCTCACGCTGGATTGGGGAAACTATAACGGTAGCTTCAATTTATGACAGTAGGTGAACGTTTTTATACATCATTCGTATAAAGTGTTTTAGATTATCGAAGCTTATCAGCATGAGTGTGGATGACTGAAAATTGGCTGCAAGTGGAAACAAGATAAAACAGAATGAGGAAACTATAAAAGTTATGTGATAGCACTAACAGGAAAAAAGGAAAGAAAAAAAATTTAAATCAATCATTTTATAGTTTTATTTCTTTAACATAAGGCCATCCACTTCAAACACTGGAAATATTTTGTCATATTATCAAGCCAATTTTTAAACCTAATTCAATATTTCCTCTCTTCTGGATTTCCTTTAGTGTTAGGACTCTGTATCATACCACTACTCTCTGTCTGTCTGAGATTCATGGCTTTCATTTTATCTAGTAACAGGTATGTTTTCTGAAAGAGTGAAATTAAGAGAACTAATTAACTCTAGAGTTAACATTAAAATTTTTTTTCATTTGTTATGTTTTAGAAGTGATCACATAAACTTAATTTTGTGTGTGTATGTGTGTATATATAAAATAATATCACAAATGTAGCACAAATGAAGTTAACATACAAATGTCAACCTATATGTATATCTCTTTAGAATTGTAGAAAACAAGAAAGTCATATTACCAATTATTTTCTCAGCAAACATCAGATGACATTTTGGGGATTAACACTTCTCTGTGACAGGCCCCCATGAGAAGAAGAACTTGGAAACTACTGCAGAGATAACATTAGCTTTTTATATCTCTCCACCCTGGTCAAGTGGCTACAGTAAGGCTGACGTTTTCTCCAGGGAGTGGAAATTCATATCAAAAAATCATTACACATTATATCACTCCATTCCACCTGAACATTCCTCTTGAGTCATAAGGGGACCCAGGACTCAAGCTAGTATAAATAATAAACTGCCACTTATTTTGAGAGGGCAGGTGCGGGGAGAGAGCAAGTGTCTGGATTGGTTCAGGCAGCCTTTGGGGGGCTCTGAGGAGCATGCTCAGTCTGCAGCTTCTCAGCAGCTGCACTGGGTGACTGACTGCAGTCATCTCCCACCCTCATGGACATGGGGACGCGCCCAGTGAAACTTGCCAGTTACTGTAGATACAGTAATCCTGGCAACACAACAAGAAAAAGAATCACTTTGGTCCCAACTCTAAAATTGCAGTCAAGGCTCAAGAGACTCTAAACAACATCTTTCACTG
>CM072999.1:170763059-170878059 GCA_037038555.1 Rhynchonycteris naso | reverse complement strand
AAATAGATGTACTTAAAATTTTAGTTTATAACACAACATTGATAGTTCAAGATCCAGACTAGGTAAAACAGACTTTTAAAGAAAGTTAATATTACCTTTTCACTTAGAAATAGGTTTTTTCTTGTTTTTTGTTTTGTTTTGCTTTGTTTTTGCCTCTATACAAACCCGTAAGACTTGGAAGATTACATTTTCTTTGAAGATACAGAATTTTAATAAATGTATCATTTTTAAGAAAAATTAAACTTTCTCAATAATTAAAGAAGTCAGTTATCAAAACAGACTGGACATAGCATGCAGTTGATACATTTCCAGGTTTTCAACACTTATTCCTTGTGATGGTGACTTCTGCATAACAATGCAGCAATCCTATGATGCAGAAAATATGTCAAAGGCAATACTTCACATTGGGATTGTACCACATCAATTGTAAATAGTGAACTTAAACATTAAAATGCAATTTGCTCTTTCTAAAGTATACACTTTTATTTCTTGCAAAAAAAAGCATTCATTTCCACTGCCTCAAGGTAAAGAGGACGGCATCTATCATGAGTTCAGAGAATGTCTGAAGGATTTAAAGGCAATCTTTTCATAATGCTTCTTTTGGCGAGGAAGTGGAGTTATGAGTTACTCAAAATTCATAAAGATTATTAAGTTTGCCTCCTCACAGAAGACCCGCCACCACTGTCTCTCTCCACTGTCAGCATTCCAACCCAGAATTACTGAGACTATGTCCCCAGTTCAGGATACTCCATTGTTTTGCGCCATTAGTGTTCCAATGCATTAAATAAAGATTTTGGCCCATTCAGAGCACAGACCAAACAAAAACAAACAAGAAAACACATTGCTTCCAGTGGAACAAGGCCACAATATCAACAATGAATTTGAGGTAGTCGTTCTACCAATACTCCTTCGTGTAAGTAATTTTAACAGGTAAATTGCTATTGCAGCAAGTTTACTCCAGATTATCAACTTGTGTCTGTGCCTGCTGGGCTATATGAATGATTACCCTGTCCCTCAATGCCCTCAGCTCTGACCTCCCGGGCACCCAACCCCTCCCAGTAAGGAAGCTTCCTAAACAACAGAAAGCTTTCCTGCTTGATGGATTCTAGCCTTGCAGCTCATCTAAACTGAGCCTATGGGCTTCATGGTTTTCCTTCTTCCTCTTCGCTTGGGTCTGTGGGAAGTTATGAAACATATTTTTCTAGCCCTCCCAGGAGCAAGGCCAGGTTCACAATTTGACCTCAGAAACACAGCTGTCCTGCAAAGCCAGGAAGCCTGATAGAACTGGGCATTAGCTCTCGGCACGGCCTAATGCAAACGGTACCGTGCAGCACGGAGCCGTGTTACTTACGGGAAAAGACAAGCAAGGATCAGTGGGAGAAAAATAATGGAATTTAATCACATAAAAATATCACAGGCTCACAGTTCCTTTTCAACAAGCTGCCCATCTCAAGTGAGGGCAAAATGTTCTTATAAAACTCTCACCACTTACAATTTACAATGGAGCTGCCTAACCGGACATTTTAATTGGATGAAATTATAAGATTCTGGACACACCCAGAAATTCTATTTCTTATCAAGTCAATATTTTCCCAGAAGATGATTTAAAAAAAAAAAAAAAACAGACAAAACTATGCCTCAGATAGATGTCTTAGATGTGCGAGGTCTGATCCCAGGAACAGGGCGAGATCATGTGAAAGACTGTCACAGACTAATTAAGGACACTGCTGCCGAAAAAGGAAGGCTGACCCTGCAGTCTTATTTACACAATTTCCAGCCAGAGGGTTGTGAAGTGGGGCTCCAGTGGGGGCATTTCTATCTGAAGCCCAAGGGCACTTGCATTAAGAGAACTGGTGTAAATGAATCCCTTTGCTCAATGACAGAAGGAAAGACGCCAACACTTCAATTATCTTGGTGTAGAATATATGTGCCGACCCTCTTGGACTCTACATAAAAAGACACAGTTACTTCTAATTTATTATTAGTATGCTTATTTGCACTTCACTATGCATTCTATTAGAAGGAAGACATTTTCAGTCAAGAACAATAAGCTCTTTAGACAGAAGGTAGTGATTCAAAAATTGCAAAACTTCAGCTTTCAAAAATAGCCTAAGTGACCTCTTGCAGTACTCTGTCCACTCTGCAGCAAGCAGGAGGCAACCCCTGTGAAGAGCAAATTCTGGCAAAGTTCTCTCTTCACAGATGATGCACAGCTTAAGCTATAATGAGTTTTTGGGTTACAAATGCTGAACGCATTAATATTCCTTGATGATAATTATCACAGTATAAGCACCTTTCCCAATGTGAGTAGCATAAAGCAACTGAAGCAGCATTTTTACTACATTTGAAACAAACTGGAAAATGGGATTTTCTGCTCTTGTAACCTGAGGTCACCATACATCAAGCATTGCATATTAACATATCTATATGTGCCCCTGTCCCACTCCCCTTCTCTTCTGCTCCATGTACACCTTTATCCATGCTTCATTACAAAATTATTAGTAAGAGTACCTTTGTGATACACATAATTTCATAACAAAATGTATCTCCCCCCATCGTATGAATCCTATGTTTCTTCTTATAAGAATACAAATAGCAAATAAGATCAGTAAGCCGTGTTTTACAGATGAGACGTATTTCTGTGTACTTGAGATGAATGCTGTGGTCACTGGCTGCATATAAAACAGGATGAAAATTAGAATTGAGCAAATAGGCTCCTGGAAGAACCAAACACATTACATACAAATCCAAACAAGCTACCAGCCTCTATCTTTACACCTTTAAAACCAATAACACTCTTAAGCACTGAAAAGTTTAAATGCACCAACATGACGACAGCAATGATGTCAGTGTCATATCTACCTATGATGGCAATATTTCCACACAAGGATCTCAAAGACTAATTTTCATTTCAGATTAAAAGAACAACTATTGTTATCTGGATAATAACTATCAACTATTACAAAAAAAACTGATAAAGATCTGTTATGCAACACATCAGTGTGCACAACAATATTTATTATTTGGTATTTGTCATCACATACTCAAAATAGATGTTAAAAAGATTTAACTTACTATATCAATCACAATTTGCTTTAACAATATGCTCTAAATGGACTATAAATTGATTTTCTCTCACCTCTGTTTTCTTCCTTTCCCTCTATTCAATTACAAAGAGAAAATGTCTATTATAAAGCCCAACTAATGCTAGGACGGCTTAAAATAATGACAACGTAAGATCTTCCTTTTTAAAAACACACTAAAATGTCATTTTAGTACTCTGTGTAAATAATCCCAACAGCACTTTGACTTAACAGTGACAAAGAGAAAAGCCAGTGTGGACCCTGAGTCCAGAGTGTGTACTGATTTAGGTGTTTTGCAGGTGTGATTACACTGCACTCATTTATACCACGTTACTCCACACTTCATTTAGAAAACACGCCATGCTAAAACTGCTTCAAGTTCTCCACCATCATTTTTACTTATATGCTGCAAAAAATGTCTTCAAATCCCATTTGACTAGATGGCAGGGTTATGAGGGAACCTTTACTAAATATTTAACAGCACTATCGGCTTATTAAATACTATAATGCAAGAGTCATGAAAGCATGATATACAGTGCTTGCCTTTTATTTTTAACTTAATGCTGGTGCTCGTTTTGAACACTCTGAGAGCCCATTCATCACTAGAACTGATGCATTTTAAAAAGTCCTCATTTACTAGCAGATAAATGTGGTTAGAAAACCTTTTTAGTGTAGAAATGATTGGAAACCTATTTGGTTTTACTGTGCAAAATTTGCTTTACTTTGGCATAGAAAATATCCCCTCACAAAACATTTAAAAGGCCATTTTGAAATAATATGCAAAAACTGAATCACACAGTTTCCAGTAAAAAAAAGGTAGGGTGGTATTTTTGGTTCATAGGAATATATACACACCAAAACAGAGGAACAGACTTACAGACAGCTGATAAACTACATGTATTCCTCAAATCTGGAAACGGTATCTCACATACATACCATATAATGAAAGTAGGCATTCAGACTGCTGTTTTTGACCATGACATGATTGGCAAGTGACCTCATTTGCAACTATTCATAATTGCTTTTTTAAAACAATAGGTTAATATACTTTTTGCATATACTATGTTAAGATAGTTTTAACTAAACTCTTTTTTAAGTTAATTGAGATTTTTCTTTTAGCCTATTTCAGTGGGTAAATAGTAGAAATTTTCTCTGAAAAAATATTTCTGTTCTCAAAGAAGATATACTATGGTCTAATTTAAAGAAAACTCCCTTTCTACTGGAGGCCTGCCGAGTGAGTGTGTATCCTGTAAATACTGTAACAATGATTATCTGTCCTCTCAGTTCTCAGTGGAGACTCTTGCTTTTGAAAATGTCTTGTGGTGACTTACTAAATTCAGGCTATTTCAATTAGTATTACTGCACATTAAAAATTAATTGCATTAATGAGTGGATTAAGGTTTAAATTTCAATTCTACAATATGTGCACTAGAAATGACAGCTAAAAATCAATGTTCTTTGGCCCACAATCGGAAGTGTGGACGTTTGAGTCGTTCGGGACTGGCGTCACTGGTCAAGTAGTTTTAAAAGACTTGATAGTTCATTTGAAGGTGTGTCAGCTCTAATTCTAGATTTTAGTTTGAATGCTGCAGAGTAGCCCAGGCTTAGAAAAAGAAACAGAACAAGAGCTGCACTAATAAGTTGGGAAAGAAAATGAACACAAGTACTAAAATTATAATACAAAGGAATTAACAGTCACCAAAAAATTCACATACAATCAGCTAGTTAAATCTGGTTCACAACTCTGCTCAATAAGAACACAAGATCTCTGCCTTGAATCCACACTACATTTTAATAGCTATTGGATGAAGGCAGTTGCTTGGGGGCAGGAAATTGGCTACTTTATAAAGAGAGATCACTAATATATACAATATTCATAACGACTTAATGAAACCCAAAAAGATACTGAAAATACAAATCTTTTTTCTTAAACAGTAATCCCACTAAAGTCCCTTCTGTAAATTACTAAACCTTTTTGGGGAAAGGGACAAAATCAATCGATCATCCTGACTAAAGATTGATAACATCTACATGAAATGTTCGAAAAGAAATTAGTCCATTTTTATTCATAATAAACTTATTTTTTTAAGAAGATGAAGAAGAAGAGCATTAAGAATGAAGTCACAGAGTAAAGTAGCATCAATAAAGACCCAGAGAGCCTGACCAAGCGGTGGCGCAGTGGATAGAGCATCTGACTGGGACGCGGAGGACCTGGTTTTGAGACCCCAAGGTCGCCAGATGAGCACAGGCTCATCGGGTTTGAGCATGGTTCACCAGCTTGAGCCCAAGGACACTGGCTCGAGCAAGGGGTCACTCGGTCTGCTGTAGCCCCCCAGTCAAGGCACATATGAAAAATCAATCAATGGACAACTAAGGAACCGCAATGAAGAATTGATGTTTCTCATCTCTCTCCCTTCCTGTCTGTCTGTCCCTATCTGTCCTTCTCTCTGACTCTGTCTCTGCCATGAAAAATAAACAAACAAACAAAAAAACACCCAGAGAACCACCAGGATATCTAGGTTTGGAAATGAACTCTTAGGTGTGCGCCTAAAAGAAAAAAAACAAAACGATGCCTGCAATGTTCCTCAAGATCCCCTCTGTGTTGCAAGTGGCCAACAGCAAGTTCAGCAGCAAGAGAGTAAAGAAGATGGGAAGTAATAATAACAATAAAAAGAATAATCTGGTGCAAATGGACCCCAAGGTGTAGTAGTCATCCCCGTGCAACAATCACCCCTCACAGCAATTTACTGATGCTGCTTCATTACAATACAGCATATCAAAGGGAAATGTACAAAGTGCACAGCGTGGTAAGAAGCAGCACGTGCCACCCTGGCAGCCACTGCTAGGGGAGCCAAGTCAGACTGTTCAAAACTGAAATTACCTGTAGAAAAAGAAAATTAAATATAGAGAGGTGACATGTATACAGCATGGTGATAAATTTGGGGGAAAGAGAATGGAAGGTAGCAGGAAAAAGCATTTCTTTTGTGAAATATTAAAGGCATTTCAAAGTCTCTGAGTTAAAACATCCTTTGAAGAAGTTACAACTTTGTGGCTTTGTTAAAAGAAAAAGAAAAGGATGTTTCCTGTTTGGAAAATACAGATCAGCTTCTTGGTTTCCCATTTTATTCTCCATAAAGTAAACTTCATGTTTTCAGGTGAACTTGAACACTGCACATTCCGGTTACGATTATTTAAAAGAGGAAGTAATTAATTTTCTGATTTTCCACTGCTGTGGTTGAAGGTCTTACTTTTCAGTCAGTGCCTGGAAGACACTGAAGTAATGTGTTCAGGGGAAAAAAGAAATTCTTTCTTCACCAAGGATCATTGAGTATGTCATTGGTTAATTCTTGCTCTGTGCTCCTCATTAGCATTACTCTCAAGTTTCTGGTTATCATATCCGAAATATTAAGACATAATAACTACGAAGGTGCAGATAATTGGATATTAACCAGAACATACTTGACTGGGCAGGAGGTAGGGCCCTGCTTAAACTAATCCTGAAATATATTAATCACCAATTAATGAAAGTGTTTCAAATTCATTTTCTATTATAGAACACCTCCGAGTATCTAAGCTTTTTCTAACAAAATGACTTGGAATAACAAGGTAGAAATAAGGAATATGGCCATCTGATGAGGGCTTAAATTAATTCTTTATAGCCTGTTGTCAGATAATCATGAAAATATAGTTAAAGCCTTGATTACTATTTTACAAAGTCTGATTGGGAGAACAGGGGACACTTTTCAATATTCAGTAGCCTTGGTTAAAATTTTAAATTTATCCCTTTAAATGGCAAAGCCATAGGGAGATATTTCATCAGAGCACCGTCATAATATTATGGGAGATTTTCAGCCTAGACTTCTAGACCCCCAATCTAATAACAGATATACACTTAAGATGTAAAATCAATTAATGGGAGTCAGAGAATTCCAGCAAAAACATGCTTTGTACATAGTAAATAATAAGTAGTAAGAAGCTGATAATTATATTAAGGGATAATAATAACCTTGGCTAAAAAGTCACCCGCACTTAGATGGAAATAAAATAATGCTAAAGAAAAAAAAAGAAAAAGGAACATATAGACAAGGAAAGTCACATGTCTGTGCAACCCATGTGGCCTGGAGACTGTGTCACTATACCACAGATGTTTTATTAATTTGGTTGTAAAAGTCCCCACTTAATTCCTGAGGAAAACTTCTATGCCTAGTCACTGACTTAGAGAAATTGCTACAAAAATGCCATTCACTTTAAAGAAAGAAAAGTTCCTAAGTATATTATTCTCACCAAGGGATTCTAATATCTTCCAATACTAAAAGGTATAACTCCCCGATACTCTGAAAAATACTTAACACTTTTATGTCAGAGAAAACAAGTTATTTGGATTAAATATAATGTAGGCCAGAGATCTGACACCCTTTCTTCCTCTTTTCTACTTTTATTCACTGGATCTAATGAAAATAGTAAGAAAACTCCTGTTATCTCAGAGCTGGGTTTTTTTTTTATTCTGTTGTTTGTTGACTTTAATGTTAATAAATCTTAAATAAGCACTCAGGGCAGATGAACTAAGATATGCGTGCAAGTAGGCCTTTTTATCAACAATTTTGCCATAGAAATACACAAACATTTCAATGGCTCTTCATTAGCAAACAAATCAACAAGTGATATTTTAATGCATGACTTTATTCTGTCTCTGTGGGGACCATAGTTGAGAGTGTGATGTACAGTACAGAGAAAGGAATCATCAGCCACAGTGTCCCAGGGCTCCCTCCATTGAGGACTTCGCAGCCTCTGCTTAAAGAGTGCATTTAATTGACTGATAGACAGTAGCTTCTTTGTTCACAGAAGACAGCGAAGTAATGGCAGCTTGAAAATCGTACCATCTACAGGGTCTCCTGAGACTAGTAACAAGGGGATATGTGTCAGGAATAAATAAATAATCTAATTATTAAGCCACTTCCTGTCAAGTTAACTCCAATTTGTTGGCTTTTGAAGGCAACAAAACGAGGCATTTTTCCTCATTATGCTTCTCTTTTTATACCAGTGGTAATCACAGGCGGATTAAAGGGTGCCTGATTGGTTTTTTTGTCAAGGAACTGAGAAGCAGCCAACAGTACAGAAAAGCAGAGTTGGGGTTAGAAGAAATTTCATGCTTGTCTCCTTTCCAGCTCCCGAGCAGCCCACACGGCTGCCCCATACAGAGCCGCCAGCTGTACAGCAAATGTGCGCCCCTCCGACTGAGGCCTACCGGGCCGTGGGCGCCATCCTGAGAGCTGCGAGACACCTTGCGGTCTTGGCAGGTAGCTACTGCTGTCATAGGCATAATTCTAAAGGTGACCTAGGAAACCCCATCCGCTCACGAAATGCAACAATATGAGCAGCTGAATTTCAACACCCCCTCTCCAGATTGGCTCCCGTGCCTTTGTTTTCCGCTCTCCACGGCCCTGCATCTAGGAAATGACCGACGGCAACGGGTCACGAGGGTACTTTCCTGTGCACGCACCTGAACGGACCCGGGAAAAGAACAGATTAGCATGCGCGTGGGGACAAGGGGGTGTGCATGCACGAATCTGCATTGTGAGCTATTGCAGGTGCCTTTCTGTGCCCTCCATGCAGGCATGTTTTGCAAATTTCCTTCAGAAACAGATATCCACATTTGATAATAAACACATCAAACATTGAGTGAAAAACGGATATGCTCGTGGAGTATTCTATAGCACATTAAAGGTGAGGACAGTGAGAGCTGGAAGCACCACCATTGTGTCCCCACCCGTCCCATGGAATAACCCAGGTGGCACAAACCTTCCCCCCATGTCCTTTTGTGGAGCCTAGGAAGAGAGGCTGGCACCCAGTCCTTCCGCTCCAGCGCCATACTCTGCAGAGGCCTGGTTAGGGCAGAATGTTCTAAAATGCAAGAGGAACTGAATATTCAGTCTGTCCGTGGGCTCAGCCAGACCCTCTGTCCCACAGAAAATCACCATCACAAGACCTGTCTACAAGGCCACGCTAGGGCTTGTAAATTAGAAACTCCGCTCGCTGCCAGTATTCCTGTAAATCAAAGCTGTTCAATGCAGGCTAAGATACAAAACAAGGATCAACACTCTGATTTGTCTTTAATAGCTTAATGCTGACATTAAGAGATAGGCTCAAAGATTTTCTTTAAAAGTTGTTTAAGAGATAAGAATCCAAATAACTAAGTGAGCTCTTGAAAACTGTATCTTATTCCGAAAAGATTTAACAAAAAAAGAAAATAGAAAAGGTCTTTTCTTTTCAGTTGGCTTTGTCTTTAGGAAGGCTGATCAGAGAGGAGCGGCGATGAATTCATGTGGCCCCTCTCTGCACTGGGTAATCAGTGTGTCTGTGTTCTGTTTATGTCTCTGTATGTCCTTTCTGAATACATCTTGGATTTTTGTTAAATTGCACAGATAATTAAACCCTCTTCATATTTACAGTCTGCTTCATTGGTACCATGAATTCTGTTTTCAGTTACTGTCTGCAAATTCCCTCTCTGAACAATTTCGTACTAAGCAATAACACTTCATTTTACATAAGTTTTATCTGATGTCCCCATACAGAGCCGCCAGCTGTACAGCAAATGTGCGGTTCTCAAACTGAAGCCTACCGGGCCGCCGGCGCCATCCTGAGATCTATAAGGCACCTTGCTGTCATTGGCAAGCTTTCCCTGCTATCACTGTGACCATAGCTCCGCACTGCACACAACTTAAAATCATCTGATTATTAGAATTTGTGGCCCACACTCCATTTTATCCTTTATTTAATCTATCCCCAGATCACACATTTGTTTAAATGTTTTGGCTGGTTTACAAATCATGCAGCCATCTGCACAGTAGGTGTGACACCATGTTTTAGACAAAAGTTACGTTACAAACAAAGATAAAGTCATTTGAAATGCTTTGGTGTTTGTTATTCTGCCTGGTTCACTTGAACCAACTCTAAGAAATAAATAGAATTATCTGTGTAAATCGATGAACATCTATGAAAAACAACACCCAGCAGAATGCCGAGCTTGCTCCATTACCTACGTTAATATCATGACAGCTGAGGAGAGATGACCTGGCCCACTTCTCATCTCTCCTGTACAGATGGCTATTAAAGAGAAAGTATCCCTTTTGTATGGTCCATGTAGAAACCCTTTATGGGCTTTTCAAATAAGCCAGCATTGCCCACATGAGGGTAGCTTTCTGTTACCATTAAACTGCCCAGATTTCATCTTTTTTAATCCAGCTCTTGATGAAATAAGCCAGTATTTCATCATATTTAACACCAAATGCTTGTTTCTTAATTCCCTGAGTTTTGTAAGCAATCAAATAAAGATGACCTAAAAAAAAAAAGTCAATAGTCTTCTCATTTAGAATTAGTGTAAACTCCAAAGAACTTAATGACTTTTGAGTTTCTTCGGATAGTGCAGGTATATCCATATACATACACCCACACATACATGCATTATTGTAGATTCATTTCTATGTTTTTAACAGCCAATGAACACTGAGAGTTCAAAGGGAACACAGTAACACAGTCTGCTGTCTCCCTATGCCGATATACATATCTTTAGATATTTCCCCCTAAGACATATAAAATCCAAAACCACTATAGACCTGAAATATTGGTTTTAGTCTATGCTAAAGCAAGAGCAGTGAAGCTGAAATGTTTCAGAGGTGATACTGAATGTCACAAAACTATAATGATGATTAGTCACATAGCACACTATCTACTATAGAAATGGAAGGAAAAGAATGCCATTTGTGACCTTAGGCATCAAGCAAATTGCAGAATGTATAAATGTCACTTGCTACAAAAACAGACTAAAATGCACCACACTGTACAGAACTGATTTATGCATTATTTTCTTCTTGACATTAGTTATATATATCATGTGTAACATAACACACAAAATACAAATCTTCTCATGTGCACTGTAGAGAAGTTGAATCTTTTCATGGCCGTTTAAAAATTATAAGTATCTATAAAACACTGAGTATTAGAGATTTGAATAAAAACAGTCAATATCTTTATATCAGTGTTTTCATATTAGCTGTCATTTACAGTCCTAAATTCTAGTTTTGCTTTTCTAAGACATAAATGTTTTTGCTGCCCCAAATGCTCTAAGCATCACCCTGGGTCCATCTGGGACATGTTTATTAGTGACTATTTCTGGATTTTTCTATCTTTTCAAAAAACGGGGTACTCTGCCACCTTAGATACAATTTTGCCATTACGATATGAGTCTTACTGATCAGATGAAAACAGTAAAAAAATAAAATATTAAGTAATAATTTCCAGGTCAATTTTTAAAATATAATTCTTAGGTAAATGGTCTGTAGCCATTCCCTTTATATTTTTCATCCAAGAACTTTGAAAGGGAGGGCTAGAAATGGCCACAGCTACACCCTGATCACTTGTCCTCCAATGTCCATGACTGCAGCAATCAGTTCCAAGGATAATGGCATTTCTCCCCTTTGATCATTTCTTTGTCAAGCTGACTGGCCTTCGATGGTGAGTGTACTGCTGGTTGTCTACCACCAGCCGCTTGCAATTTGCTCACTATGTTTCATGAGACAGTTGTTTGTGGCTGTTTGGAACACATTCGTCTCTTTGGGGATTTATATGCTAGTTGCAATGCCAACCTCTGTAGTGATCGAAATTTCTTTCTAACTAAAATAGATAATTAGAGGCTGGTAATTATTGGTCAAGAATTATCAGAGTGAAAAAATTAAGCTTCTCATAAATAGTTCTTGGCAATGTCATCTCTTTATATTATCACATGCCTAACAGCCCTTTATTCTGAGCACTTACAAATTTACTCCACTGCTGTTGAGCCTCATAATTTTATATGAGTCAATCCCTTTGCTGGGTTAAACACATTTAAATTCTCTGGTTTCATCTCTATCTGTGCTAAACCATACCAAATAATAATAATAATAATAATAGAAACCTCAAAGAAGAAAATAACAAATATTTACTATGCTGATATAGAAAGAGACGGGTGAATAATGAATTAAAGGACATATACACAATGGCTTCTTTCTGTAGTCTCAGGTCAAAAGCCCACGTAAACTATGTGAAAGGAACAAAGGAAAGACAAGAAACATTTTCTCATCTGTGCGGACTTTGAAAGAGGGAAGGCTTTTCCCCAAGAAAGCTGTTAAAATGTTTTGTAGCTCTTTTTTTGTGCACGTGTAAAGAAGAAAAGAAACCCCTAAATAGTCAGTGGTCTGATTTCTTACTGAAACTGTGTCAAAATGTGGTGTAGAGGGAGGTTTCCTTTTTTTCCTTAATAGACATAAGTCAAATCCCTAATGCAATTCTATTGAGTAATTATTCCTGCAACTCAGACCATGTGTCCACACCTAGGTGCAGAACGGCACTTAAACGGAGCGTCTCCTGTATGGACCTGGTAGAAACATTGATGGTTTTCTTTTCACAAATGTCTCCTGGCCAACAGCCTGAGACCAGCACATCCAGAAAAGAGTGTGGAGGTTGCCTGACATTGGCATGGCATTAAAACATGTGTGCAACAGAGAAGCAAATGCAAATGACTTGGATAAAGAGGAAATTTAAAGTTACACCTCACTGGGTCATCTGCAGACTTTGTTTTTCATCTAGTGACATAATCCTTCCTTCAGACTGATTGAAATGTAAAACAAAATCTGTAAAAACACTGTATACCTCTTAACAAAAAGAGTAAGAGGATTTCAGATAGCTTCTAATCCCTCTTCTCTGCTAAATGTCTAGTTGAGATTATTTTTTGATTAGACAAATAACATACAGAGATATACAACCTAAAAATACCTACCCTCAATGGAGGTATTTTAGCAACAAAATAATGCTGCCTGCCTCATTTGAAAGACTAAGTATCACACTGGGATTTTAAAAAAGGATATCTTAGGCTTTGTGACATCCTCATGTTACACATTCTCTCTCTCTCTCTCTCTCTCTCTCTCTCTCTCTCTTTCTTTCTCTCCATTCCTCCTGTCCTCCCTCTAGATATTAACAAAAGGAAGGGAGTTTAAGAACTTAGGATGCATGGTCAACAGATAGAATAATTAAATGGATGCTATTCATTTGTTTAGGCCTCGAGTACAAGAGAATTACATATTTCATTATTAAAATAGCATGAATATTAAATAACTAGGTCCTCTGTGCAAAGGAGTAGAATTTGCTTTTCTGATGGAAGATGAATTGTTAAATGCTTAGATCCCAAGAGGAGGTGAATGTCATATTAAGGGGAAGAACCTTGGAAAGCACTAATGATATAAGGAATTTAAGAGAAATACAAAGGGAAGGGTATAAAGCAATTTAAAAAGAATGACCAGAATAAACCAGTGAATGTAATGGACAAATGCTATGAAAACTGGAAAATCAAAAGGTCCTCTCATGCCCAACATTCAAATCAGGTTCTACATATACACAAGAACATTAATATTGTGGCAAAAATATATTTGATCGGTTCATCTGGGTCCTGGGATAAATAAAAAATTCAGAAACAAAAATAAGTTTACATCAGATACAACTAATCAGAAGCACAAAGAACAAATTTTACTCTTTTACATAAGCTGTAAAGAACATTTTCACTGAAGCCCATGGGAAACTGCAGCTTGGGAGAACACTCATGAATGCCTGCCACCAAGATACTGTACTCAAGAAATAAGGACATGGGAAATATCAACATTTATCATCTGGCAAGAAAATATCATTTTTTATAACCTATCCTCCCCCTCCTCCTAAAAAAAAAAAAAAAAAAAAAAAAGCAGTTTTGAAAGTTTATGTATTTTTTCTTTAATCCAAAGTAGAAGGGAACTATAAGAAAACACATTTTTCTGAGTCTCTCTTACATGTTGCCATATTTTAAACACTTTTTAAAGTTGTTGATGTTATTCTGTCACTTTTAAGAATATGCTATTTAATGTTTTAGAAATTCACTAACAATACCAGTATTTAAATCTGGAAAATAGAGAGATAAAGTGAGCAATATTTGAGCTGTTATGTGTACGCTCCATTTTGCACGATTAAGCAGTTAGTCTTTTATAGGCGATAACCCTCCTGGAGACCCACCATTTGAAAACTATAAAGCAAATCCTCTTGAAAAACTATTAATCAATTTTCCAACGTGCCTTTGAATTTATCTTTATTAACAAACAAGAACCATAAAAAATTGGTTATAATTGGTTTTAGTGATCAGCAACAATAATTGAAGCATCTCTTCCACTGAACATTCTTAAAATGCTGCCGGTTAGTCTAGAATAAAACTGGTTTACCTCAAAAACAAGTTCCGAACCTAAAATGTTGAATTTTCTTTCCTGTCTTCGAGGTTTATAATAGAAGAGCATGAGGTCAATTTGACCTTTTAATATTATACCACAATTATTTACGGTGTTACAAAATATTATGAAATGAGTATGAAATAAAAAAACTCTCAATATAAAAACACATATGAGTAACAAAAATAGTACAAAGGAATAGCAATTGTCATTTTACTAGTAGAAAAAGATCTGCCCGATAAAGTTTAATTGGCTGATAAAATTGTTAGCATTATTGTTAAGTGCTTATCAAATTAAAATACATAGAGGTGGTAACCCCAGAGGAATTAAGGAATAATGGGATATTATGACTAAGTGAAAAAAATTATCCTTTTAGCTCTAGCCCATGTAATAAATGCAAAAATCCCAGAAAACTGGCCTAGAGTGACTTCAGAGATCTTTACCCAAACCACTCTTACAAAGATCTATGTAAAATTTTGTGGGAAATAAAAAATGATTACTGAATTCTTTCTAATCATGATTATTTCCAGGCTGTTGAAACCACCCATATAAAACTAGTTTATGGCAATTTAAATTATTTATGTTTCCCTAACACAAAAACTCACCACTTTCGATTTTGATACAAAGATGCTTAAGCAACGCACAGCAGTGCCATTACCATAATAACTTCTGAAATTAAAACCTGCCTAAAACTCTATGGAAAGCTAACATCCAGTTCATTAACCATTCCTGTTAGTTTTCAATAATGCAAAAATGATTAGAAGTTTAATTTGTTAATCACCTGTGTTTTAACTGGCAGTAGATATATAATCCTCTGCAGAAGTCTAAACTAGCCCTTGCAGAAACTAAAATGAGCCAATGCCTTATCAGGCCTAATAATAGTAATAAAAAGGTCAATAATGCTTAGGTAAAACACTGATGGCTGAACAATTAATTCATCTTTAACTGTTTAATTATATAGGCATTGATGTACACAAGGAGGAGAAAAATCTATCTATAATAAGGTTTAGAGTGTCACTCACCAATCATGTGATTTGCAACATGAACCTGAATATCCCATTCATTGTAGAAAACCATCTGACACTTGATGCACTGATAGGTCTTCTTCTGAGAAAACAAGTATAAACAGAATTACTTAAGACACATGCACTTTATATTGCTTTGTTTAAAAAAAAAACACATCCTACTCACAGGTTATTTTTCCCCATCTATCTATATATTTATCTATCTATCTATCTATCTATCTATCTATCTATCTATCTATCTTATCTATCTATCTATCTATCTATCTATCTATCTATCTATCTATCTATCTATCATCTATCTTAGAGATGCTGGTGTTATGTATGTCGTTAACTAAACTGGCTGCTTGGACAAAGTTCCATAATTCCTTACTAAGACCTTGTGGCTCCAACCCAACATTATACGTTAAGTTGCAAACAGTTGGGGGGAAAATGAGGCACATAATTATGGCATAATATGTTTTGAAAGATTTCTAAACTCAAAAACAGAAGTTAGTATCGAAAAATAAAATCTGTAACACGTAGTTGAAGGTCAGGATTTCATTCTGACCAAAGTAACTGAGGTGTTGCTTCCAGATATCTTTAAGTAAAATAGACAATAAATTAAGATTCATAGAGTCTAGCTAAGAGATTTAGAGATTATAATTTTTAGCTGAAGTCTAAAATCTAGATGTCTCAGAAATTGCTAACTAGCATTTAAATTCCTATTTTCTCCTATAATGAAATAACATAATTTCATATCATATTGAACATTCTGACACCATTTATCATTTTACACAACAGTCCTTTGAAGTGACTAGAGCAGGATTTATTATAATTCTTATATCATAAATAAAGAAACTGAGGCCCAAGGAAGAAGAAAGATTTGCCTGATGTCACAGTGCTTTACAGCTGGGAAGAGAAATAAGCTCTCTTGATTCTAAATGCTAGGTTCTAAAATAAAGCAGCCTTTATAATTTTACATCTTTATTATTGTGTCTCCCATTTGGTTCAGTACATATTAGATGAATTTCAATAAAGTATTGGTTACATTTTCCAAAATACAGTTACATAAATGTGAAACTTGATAATTTCAATTAAAACAATCTTAGAAAACAAAATAAATCATTATGAAATAATCAATTTTTAAAATCTCCCAAATGTGAGAAAAATGACATTTGTAAAAATCACATCAATGACCATTTATTTAAGGCATTCTTATAGAATTATCATTTCATTGCACTCACAGAAAATAGTTTTGCTAACAGTAGCAATAGGAAATATCAGACTGTAAACTGCAATTAAATTGAAAGAACTCAACAAAATCCAAGTTAAGCACAAAAAATGTAGTGTCATTTCATTAGTGATTAAAACTGTAAAGACCGCTCATGTAACGTCTTCTTAATTATTGTAACTTAAAGTAGTATTTGCTTCTGAGGCAGAGAACAGTGTTCCTGGTAAAACAGACATGCAGGCATTCTTCTCATGGAAGCTTTCTAAATAATCTAATGGGCTTTGTACATTAGGCATATTGTGAATTAAGTGTGCTGAATCTAAATCTAACAGGGACTTGAAAAACTCTGACAATCACCAAGGAAGATTTACTGCGCTGAGCTGTTTACAAGATGCTTTTGATGGTGACATATAGAGCAACATGTGTTGCGTAAATAACATCAATCCCCTTTTTTAAAGAATATTTCCCTTTAGAACTAGTTAGAAAATATTTCTTACTCCCAGATGACCTACATTACATATTGTTTATTAGCATACTCCTAGCATTATTCCTGATATGTGACCTTGCTGAAAAACAAAGAAACATAAACTTAATGGCTAGTCTTTTCTCTTGTTAGCACAGTAAAACATACAATGTGTCGAAAACTGTCTCCAAAAATGATGACTGATGAATATGTTTGCAGAATATACTAGGGTTTTTTTTTTCCTGGTCTAATAATAAAGAATAAGATCACTCGACAAACCAAAATAATAAAATTCTTGCACTTACTACTACCTTCAAAAGGAACTGACACATTTGAAGATCTATGTACACATTTCCTTTTGTCACTGAAAGAAAATCATTTCATCACTACTGAGAATTCAAATACTAATTCTACCCTTAAGACAGTATTTAAAATATGACTTTCTTTTTAACAAAGTCATATTCTTATCTAAAATCTCCTAAAGTTGGGGCTAGAACAAATAAGGATTTAATGTGATGCAAAACAATGTACCAGGATCTTAAAATGCTGTAGTTTCAACTTCATCTCACCGCACATACATTTCCCAAATACAAAACAATGATATGCAAACTGGGGCATATTAAGGTTTTCTTTCTAAAGCCATGGTATCAAATTCAATTTTATATCAATTTGTTTTAAAGTATAAACGACCTTTAAAGCATCCCTTATTACTTATTATAAGTACAGACTTTTAGCAAGGTATTTGAGACCCTGTCCACTTGTCCACCATCTTTAAGATAAAGTGATTGATTATCCCCTCTGCACAGAGTTAGCCTTGTGGAGTCCATTCTAATGGCAGTAAATCCATCCCAGCTTTGTAAAGCTGAGTTTATGTAGGAATTCTCCCTAATTCTAGGTTTAAATCTGCTTTTCTACTACTTTCATCCATTGATCCTAACTCTACACTCTGGAGCTATAAAGTCCAGTTGGATCCCTTGTCTAATATGACAGTGATATTAACCCCTTTTCAGACTAAAAATAGAGGTATGGTGCAAGAAACATTATGAACAACTTTCACCATCCTGGTTACCTTCTTCCAGGACTGCTGCTTCCCTTAGGACAATTACTTCCATTTATATATAGATGACAACAAAAAAGAGTCAAGTGAGAACATTTCTTTTAAAAGCAGATAAAAGTAGAAACAGAACTTCCATTGTTTGGGACCCAGATTGGCCTTTATCAACACTTAAGTTGTCAATTGACTTGAAATGCTAATTTGGCACAATTTTTAAAAGAGATTTTTTTCATTAGCCTTTTTTAATGTGCTACTTGGGAGTGAGGTTGTCATTTCCTGATTGTTCTCTTTTGTTTTCTGATACTGATAGATGTAATTATCAAGAATACAACTTTTTCCTAGCACCTCATTATTTTTGATTGATTTTGAGAACAATTTAAATGTGCCTTTTTGACATTCTTGTTTTCAGTTATACTCTGGTTAAGGTACTCAGAGACTTTCAGAAAAGAGCATCTCATAAATTAAAAAAAAATGATTAGGATCTTTAATAATGTATACTTAAATGAAAAACATTATTCTGACTAACCCCCACCACCCTCCATTCGATCTATATCCCATTAGGACTTAGCTTCACATTTTGCTTCAAGATATTAAAAAAAAAAAAAAAACTTTGTACTTGTAAATTGCTTTAAAATACAAAATAAAACAAAAACTGAATATAAAAAAATCAATGAATCCATAGTAATCCTCAAAAACAGAAAATGAAAAAAAATCGCAGTTGCCACCACTGGAGGTGATTGTTACATGAATTTCTTGTTCTGAAAATTGGTAATTAAAGGAACAGAAGCACTAAGCTTTTTAAGGGGAAGTGTAGCACATGCCTATTTGATGAGAGGATGCTTTTCTTTATTGAACAGTCAGTAGAAGAAATGACAGAATTAGAAATTCACTATTTGCAATGCCAAAAAAAATGATCCAGGATAATCATTAATGCATGCTATAATTAATAGGAGAGAGGTTCTGAGATACTCAATTTTCATCCTTTGATAACTACAAAGAGAGAGGAGTGTCTCTACAGTATATTTATCTGGTAGTAATCACTAAAACCAGACTGTTTACCTTACTCTTACTAATAATGGAACAAACTGACCTTATGTGTCTCAAAATGTGGTACAATATGAAGTATTCTTACATAAAATGTATACCTACACCTAATTAAATCTTTTTAGGTAAACCAATATTAGAGGTACATGTATTACTTTGAGGAAAAAATAACTATACAAACCCAGAATATTCTTAACACAAATCAAGAATATTCTTGCCTGTTGTCTTCAAAAAGTCAATGTTATGGGGCAGGGGAAGTAGAGAGATTATTCTCAGATGAAAGAGACTAAAAAGACTTAAACCATAAATGTTTGTATAATGTATGATCCTGGTTTTGAGAGAAATCAGCTATAAATAGGTTTTTAAAGAATTTGGGAAAATCTGAATATCAGGTAGTTATTAGGTGACATTGGGGAAATACTGTTTACCTTGTTAGATTTGATAATGGTATTGTGGTTATGTGGGCAAAAGTCCTTTCTGTTAGGACATGCATATTGAATATTTAGGGGTAAAATGGCATGATGTTTGTAACTAACTTTCAAGAGATCAAGAAAAAAAAAGTAGCCATTTATAAAAAAGTAAATATGATGAAATGTAAACAATGATTAAATCTAGGTGAATGCTTAAACATTTTCATAATAGGAAGTGGAAATAAATTGATAACTTATAACACTTAGTTTTGGTGATTGATTATTTTTTTACCATTATACTTAACCTGTTAACCCCAGCCCCTCTGTTCATGTTATACCCCACCACACACACACACACTTGGTGTGCACCAAAAATAATTTCTGCTTAATTGTTATAAGTAGCTTTGCTAACATATTTAAATTTTTTAGGGTTTTTGTTACAAACCTAATGTATAAACTATAAGAGGCCAGGAACCATATCTTCCTCTATTACTATAATAAATTAACAATAATTTCCTACAATTCTCTGCTTATAGCATATAAACAACTCATAGGCGTAAACCTCACATGTAACAAAACTGAGAGTAAACAAAGGAGGATTACTGTCATTTACAGATTAAGTGACCTGTCCCAAATCATGCAGATTGTGAATACCATTACCAAGGTCAGTATTCTATCCTGTCTCCCACCTACTGGATTTTAACAAAGTTTATACTCTGTTCATTTGCAGGTAAATTTACAATTGCATTTTGGTACATTTTGAAAGAAGGCTCTCCTTAGAGCTGCACAGTACTTTGGTCTGAGAGAATACCAGGGATGGGATGAGAGAATAGTTTAATACCACTGAAGGAACTATTTCCAGCCACCTTCACCCAAGGCTCCCCAGTAGAATTGTCTCTCCCAAATCATCTTGTCTACTTCAAGATTTTCTCTTTGCTCTTGGTGTCCTGCAGTTTTTTTGCCATGTTTTCAACCATAATTTGATTCTTATTTGTCTTACTCGATACTGAAAGAACAACTTCAATCTGAGAGCTCATATATGTCTCTCCTAAAATTTTTCAGCAAAAATTTCTACAGCTTTTATGTATCTTACACACACTCCACATTAACTTCTACTGGAATACCAAGTGGATATAGATTAGATTCTTTTGGTATATCTTCCATGCATTATAACTGCTTTCTCAAGCATATTTTATAAATTAATTTGTCCTCTATGTTCTGATCTAGGTGATCTGCTCCATACTGTTAACAAACCATTGATTTTTCTCTTCAGTGGTGTCCAGTCTAGAGTTTATCCTATCAAAGCTTTTATTTCAGTAACTATTTTTCATTTTTAATATTTTTAATTTATTTTTAAGTAAAAGGAGGAAAAATAGTGAGACAGACTCCTGCAAACACCTGGACTGGGATTAACCTGGCAACTCTCCTCTAGGGCCAATACTCAAATCAATCGAGCTATTTATAGCACCTGAGGCTGACGCCCATGGACCAACCCTGCTATCCTCAGCACCCTGGCAGATGCTTGAACCAATAGAGCCACTGGCTGTGGGAGGGGAAGAGGGAGATAAGGGGGAAGAGCAGGGGGAGAGAAGCAGATGGTTACTTCTCTTGTGTGCCCTGAATCGAAATAGAACCTGAGATGTCCATACTCTGGGCTGATGCTCTACTCACTAAACCAACTGGCAAGGGCCAACATTTTTAATTTTAAATATACAAGTATTCTTCTTTAATTTCTACTTGGGTTTGCTTTATAATTTGTCACTTTTTAGTGGAAATCATACTTATTTCAAAGTCTTTGTCAGACTATTTTATAATTATTTTTTCAGGAGTGGAATCTTGTTCTCATAGAAGTTAGGTTTTGTTTGCTTATTTGCCTAGCATGGGATTCATTCCCATATTTTGGAATTTTGGTTTTGAAGTTCATTTGCAGTGAAAGATTTTTTCTGTGTGCTCATTCCTTCCTTTCCAGTAGTTTTGCTATCACTTCTAATTAGTCATCCCAGGCCAGTAAACCAGGCTAGGTCTCACAGGGGCATTTCCTGTGTATCTGCTGTGATGTAGGCATATAAGAGACAGAGTTGAATCACAGAGCTGGCATATGGCTTATTCAGTTTTAAGTTCTAAAACTGTATCTCTCTTCTTACACCTTTAACTCTGCAGCTAAAAAGTCCAACTCCCAGATACTGATCAACAGAACTTTATTCCTTCAGTCTCTAATGAAGTTCCTTGCCAGAACCTGCTTTTAAGTAGAGGGTCCAACTTTGTCCCATAGAGATTAAACCTTAGTTACCACTTCTTATTTCAGAAATAGAGTCCAACAGATCCCTGCCTTCAGGCTCGATAACCACTTGGTTTATAAATTTGGTTTCTGAATCTCAAACATGGAGAATTGTTTTGAGCTTGACTAAGTCCATTTGGTTTTCTATCTTATCTGTCTTGGCTATATGTTTGAAGAATCAAAGCATGAAAGCATGTATAGAGCCATTTTTTCCAGAATGTCCCACTGGCTTCAGCAAAATTTGCCACACCCCTTGCAATGTCACCAATCCCAAACTTAGGAGGCAGGGGCTATCAATGAACTGTCAATCTCAAACTTGGTCAGGACCTCCTATAATTAGGACATTATACAATAGTGCTGCAAAATGCCTACTCCAAATATCTCCAGCAGTCTTAGCAGGAAAGCAACTTTAGGATCCTCTTTCTGCAATTAGTTGCTATTTAGTGGCTTCATCATCTAGTTGTCTGACAAATAATTTAATGACTGAGTCATAGTTTCTTTCTCTGTAAATTAATAATAAAGCTTACATATTAGAATTGATGTGAAAACTATACAAAAGTGCTTAATACTATCTCTACCATGTAGCATGCCTGCATTAAATATAACTATCTTTATTACTTCTCACTTGACAGTTTATTACAGGACTAGAATGGAATATTATACAAACTGTCTAACACAATATAGTTGCTTATTAAAGATTAGTTCTCACTCTTTATGTGGACTTTTAAACATATCAAAATTTCTCTAAATTAGACCCCACTAATTTGGTTTTATGACAATAAACAAGGGGTAAACAAAGACTTATTAAATAAAGTTTTAAAAATTTACAACATAAAGGATATCAAAAGTTGGTGACAGAGTTGGAAGGATGGGAAGAAAGAAAGAACATATAAAACATTTCAAATTACGTAGGGAAAAAGCTGTTTCTAAGAAATGTAGCAGTACACGTGTTACAAATTCTTTTTCTTTTAATGCCAAATTCCTCATAGACCCATATAGTATAAAAAAAGAAAGAATTATTTAATCATATTTAGTTTTACAAATAAAATTCAAAACTCCATGAAAACACAAATTTAAGCTACTATTGATTTTACAATTGAGGGTGAAAATGTTGAACCATCTTATTTTACCTTTTCTTGGGTTCTCTTTGTATATTAGATAAAACAACATAAAAATCATTTCTTTTCAAAGGAACCATCAATAGTCAAAAATAAGGAAATAATTGAGTCTCAAAAATAAATCTACTAGTATTCATCCAAAAATACACAGTGTCAAAGATGGAGTAATTTCCATGAATTACATCAAACAAATTTCATGGGGAAATTTTATTACCTTGAAGTTCATGAAGAATCATTTTATTTTTTGAGTTTAAAATTGTCTTCTAAGAAAATTTCTTCAACATTTGCCTTTTCTTGTCCTTGACTTTGATACCTAACATGAAAAACTGAATTGAAGCCCAAGTTTCCTATGGAGAGAGATTATTTCTTAGGCTTACTTATTCATCTCTACTCTGATTTCTCTCGATTCTGATACCGGAGTCTCTTGCAAGAATCCTGGCTTATGTCTCCCTCTACACAGGCCATGAAGGCTCTCCAGATAAGATAACTTCATCTAGATGATTTCATTTAATGTTAGGGGTTCAGTTGTTGTTTATATCTGTGCTACAGAAAATCTACCTGAATCGCCTGACCAGGCAGTGGCGCAGTGGATAGAGGGTCGGATTGGGATGCGGAAGACCCAGGTTCGATACCCCGAGGTCGCCAGCTTGAGCGTGGGCTCATCTGGCTTGAGCAAAGAGCCCGCCAGCTTGGACCCAAGGTCGCTGGCTCCAGCAAGGGGTTGCTCAGTCTGCTGAAGGCCTGCGGTCAAGGCACATGTGAGAAAGCAATCAATGAACAACTAAGGTGTCGCAATGGCAATGAAAAACTAATGATTGATGCTTCTCACCTCTCTCTGTTCCTGTCTGCCTGTCCCTATCTATCCCTCTCTCTGACTCTCTCTCTGTCTCTATAAAAGAATAAAAAAAGAAAATCTACCTGAATCAATCTCCTATAGTGTTCTTCATAAATTTTGTTTACTGATTGTCCAATGGATATCCATCACCTTCATTCCTAAGGTACTACTACAAACAGACTTGTCCATTTCTGCCTGCCAACCTCTCTATCACCTTCCACAGTGTCAGAAATCAGTGAATTGGAAGAGGCTGAATAATATGGACTAAACTGATGCGGTAGTAAGGTAAAATCAAAACATCACCTAAACATGTGCTAATTCTTTTCAAATTAGGACAAGAGATTTGTTTCTAGTTACCCACAGCTACAATATTTTGTTAGTTCTAAAGGAATTTATGATTCACAGTAGGCTGAAGTTAACTTCCTAGACTGTTTTATAAGTGTTCATATCATTCAAGAAAGCTATAAAATTGGAAGTGGAGAAACAGGAGTTTAAATAATGAGACTTTTATAAACATAAATCCAAGGAGGAATGTAAGATTTCAGTATAACCTTATACAAAGTTAGGGTCTATTTTCCACATACTGATTGTTTTCATCTTAAGAAGTGAAATCTCCCTTCTTGCCTCACCTTTGGCAAGATAAGGACCTGTAGATGGTAAATATTGGGGATATATAATTAGAGAAATGAAGGCCTAGGAACATTGGGTAGAATGTTATAAGACCATTAAACTGCATAATATGCCCACCCACAGAGATTCAATCCTGAAAATTGATAACATGATTTATAAACCCAACATAAACCTGGAGAAAGTTCTGTGAGTGAGAAAAATATTTAGACTCCATTAAGAAATATTTTCTTAAGTAAATAACTTTTGCCCTAAAAGCAAATTGAGAATATAGATAAGATTTTTTTTAACTCTTCATGAATACTGGTACCATTTATTAGAGGCTTGTCATAAATATAGAAAGAAAATCATAGAGAGGAATTTAGCTGATATTAAGGCATAAAGTTTCCTTGTGATGTTCTTACAATTTAGTATATGTAACATCAGAATTATTTGAATATAACTGATTTATCTCCTAAATAAATGTAAGCTCTTTCAGGGTGGGCAAAGGGCTCTGTCAGATCCATCTTATATCAATTGTGATCCTTATATCAAGTGTGATTCCTCCCACTTCTCTTTAGATGAAGGCTCCCGTGGAGTCTGGTAATTCTCCTTTATTTATATTCCTAATCTATCCTTCCAGCTACCCTTTGTCAAAAGAACCCCTTTATGTTCCTGGCAGTTTCACATCTTATCTACAGAATGTACTCCAATTTGGGTAGTCTCAGTTACCCTGTATGTGCCCGAATTACCTTGTCCTTTACCACTAGGATCTCCATTGAGATACCTTACCTCACATGCTCCTACTCCCAACAGTTCTCTTTTGTCTCTCCTCCTTGTTTTCACTTGGGGTTCTGCCTTCTCCCATCCATCCCTTCTACTTGAGCAGCTTATGTACTAATGTATCTCAGACCAGTCTTCCTCACATTGCTTCTAAAACCTCACCTGCTCCATAAAACTTGCCAGCAATAGAGTGTTGGTTATGGGATGGGGGGAGGGAGGGAAAAGTGGGATAGGGAGGAGGGGAGGGACACAGAGAAAACCAGATTGAAGGTGACAGAGGACAATTTGACTTTTGGTGATGGGTATGCAACACAATTGAATGATAAGATAACCTGGAGATGTTTTCATTGTACATATGTACCCTGATTTATTGGTGTCACCTCATTAGAATTAATAATAATAAAATATATATTAAAATTAAAAAAAAAAAAAAAAAAAAAAAAGAAAAAAAAAAACTTGCCAGCAATTACACCCATGCAACCCTGGGGTATTCACTTTATTATTCTTGTTGCTGTACTCTTCAACACTAAGTTTTTTATTTTTGTTTGTTTGTTGTGGTTATTTTTTTCATAGAGGCGTGTTTCTTTGACTTTACCTATTAAAAAACATATTGTGTAGTTAAAATGCTATATACATGTTTAAGTGGTAAGGTTATTGTCAGCCCTTGATTTAAGAAAATAATTTGGATTTTTAAAATTCTTTCTCATTTATCATTCCAAAAAATATCTTTTTAAAAAACAGAACAAAATGACCCCATGTTCTTTACATGTTTTCAAAGTTTCTAGTATAAGCTTATAGAGAGTGCCATGGACGTTTAGAATTGAAAGAGATAAGTGAGTTATTTATCTGACTTTGGGTGATGGGCACACAACACAATCAACAGTTCAAGTTCTATAGAAATGTTTACCTGAAACCTATGTGCTCTTATTGATCAGTCACCCCATTAAATTAAATTTCTAAATAAAAAAGAGAATCTATCTATTTACATAAAAATGCACATGAAGAAAAGCAAGACTATTTGGGGAAAAAAAAGAACTGAAAGGGATAAAAGTTCATTTATGTCAGTTCCCTCATAAGACAATGAAAGTGAGACCCAGAGACATGAGGCATCCTTGCCCAACTCACAGAAAGTTCTAGCAAGCTTAGAATTCCACCTGCCAGACCTGGAGGTTGGCTCAGTGGTAGAATGTAGGTTTACGGATGTCCCAGGTTCAATTCTCATCAGGGCACACAGACGAAGCGACCATCAGCTTCTTCATCCCTTCCCCTCTCTGTTCTCTCCCTCCATTTTTCTCTATCTCTCCTGCAGCCATGGCTAGGTTGGAGCAAGTTTGCCAAGCAATGGACCAACGTCCCTATATGGGCAGAGCATTGCTAGGTAGGGGGCTTGCCAGGTGGATCCTGGTTGGGGTGCATGCAGGAGTCTGTCACTCTGCCTCCCTGCTTCTCACTTAAGAAAAATTTTAAAAATAAATTAAAAAAGGAATTCTGGCCGCCATGAATTCACCCACATTTACAAGAAGGAACTGCTAACTATTGCCAGGCTGGCTGTCCCTTGTGCTTCAGACTTCTTGTGACTCCTATTGGCCCTGGATTACAGGATCACCTCTATGTGCCACATTTCCATTGCTAGTTCTTGTGACTTCTTGCTAGTTTTGCTGCCTTCTTTGGGGGTTCACATTTCTCACTGTACTTTTAGCATAGAATTTACTATATTATATGCAAAGCATTTATTCACATTACATTCCAAGGTTTCCTGTCATTTAAGAAACAATGTCTCTTTCTCTCTTCAGCTCCAGTACCCAGCACACTACCTGACAGAGAGCCTTTGTGAAGGAATATATGAACTATTCAGAGTTGAATTGATTTGGGCTTTTTATGAGCATACCCAAGAGTAAGTGTTTTCAGAAAAATTTATTGAAGGGAACCAGATTGTTGCCACCAAACATACCTACATTCTGTATCACACAACCAAGTAAGACCTTCTAGTCCCCGTTCAGATTATCCCGGAAATGTAAAAATATGGACCAAAAAAATGCCTTCAAAGTTGTTATTAATAACATGTATTATAGACTCAGTAGTTTTCATATAAAAATATAACCCAAAAACCATACCAACAGGGCTTGTGCTCCTTGAGAATACATCTCTACAGTAGAGAATCTGAGGGGAGAAGTGCTAAGAAAAGGCCGACAATATCAAATTTAACATTTTTAATAGAATCTGTATAAAACAAACACTGTGTTTTTAAGATGTTCTTTAGAAGTCCAGGTGATAAGTCAGTCATTCTTTTAAAATATATTTTGGAATTCCAGTGTTGAATATCCTTACAAAGCATCTGAGATAGTCCCATTTTCAGTCTTGCTAATGCCTCACCATCTGAATGTGCATCTGATTTACTATTTGAGGGTATATTCGATTCTTAAAGGTTTAATTCTTTGCCAAGAGAAACATGAAATAATATCTGTGTTTGGTATTGTGGTCCCAGTGCCCATTCACAATGCCAGTCACAGGCTTGAACCTCGATAATTGTTGAATGAATGAACAAGCTAGACACAAATGAATCGAAACAGTGTAACCTGTCTGTTTTGAAATGATTTAAATTTGGTATAGAAAAATAATTTTAATCCAGACCCAATTATGGTGCTAAAAGTACCTGCCTTCCATCAAAATGACTTCAATTTTCTAGTCCTGCTAGATCTAGACATTAAGCTTAAGGGGCTTCCTGCCAGTTTTTCAGCTATCTGATTTGGTCACTTAGTCCCTCCTCCCACCCTTCCTTCTGCTTACCTTTTCTCTTCTCTTTCTTCGGTTCTCTTACTTTTTTAAAGGATTGATCTTTATATTAAACATGGGGTCAGTATTCAGAATTAAATATTGTTATTTCTGATCATTTATTTATCAAGATAGAGCTTTTATTACAGCTCATTTTTGCTCTTACTGTAAACCAAACTTGTAAATATAAAATATCCAATAAAATTCTTAGATTTATTTTCACATGAGTATGCTAACATCAGCCATTCTAGCACCTGAGGTAGAGGCCATGGAGCCATCCTCAGTGCCCAGGCCAACTTTGCTCCAATGGAGCTTTGGCTGCAGGAGGGGATGAGAGAGGTAGAGATAAAGGAGAGGGGGAAGGGTGGAGAAGCAGGTGGGCGCTTCTCCTGTGTGCCCTGGCCGGGAATTGAACTCAGGACTTCCATATGCTGGGCTGACACTCTACCACTGAGCCAACAGGCCAGGGCCTCATTAGTAATTTTTAAAATGTATTCTATTCTGCCTGACCAGATAAAATGTCAGCCCCGAATGCAGAGGTTGCCTGTTAGAAACCCTGAGGTCCCTGGCACTGAGCACAGGATCGTTAACATGGGGTCGCTGGCTTGAGCGGGGGATCATCATACTATCAATCCCAAAGCTCACCAGCTTGAGCCCAAAGGTGGTTGGCATGCAAAGTCCAAGGTCGCTGGCTTAAGCAAGCGGACACTGGCATGGCCAGTATGAGAAGCACTGGTCAAGGGGCACGTGAAAAACTCATTGTACAGCCTGACCAGGCGGTGGCGCAGTGGATAGAATGTCGAACTGGGATGCGGAAGACCCAGGTTCAAGACCCCAAGCTCGCCAGCTTGAGTGAGGGCCCATCTGGCTTGAGCAAAAGCTCGTCAGCTTGGACCCAAGGTCGCTGGCTCCAGCAAGGGGTTGCTCGGTCTGCTGAAGGTCTGCAGTCAAGGCACATGTGAGAAAGCAATCAATGAACAACTATGGTGTCGCAATAGCAACAAAAAACTAATGATTGATGCTTCTCACTTCTCTCAGTTCCTGTCTGTCTGTCCCTATCTATCCCTCTCTGACTCTCTCTCTGTCCCTGTAAAAACAAACAAACAAAATACTCATTTGTACAAATTAAAGTGAAAGCCACTACAAGTTGATGCTTCTCACCCTCTCCCTCTCTCTCTCTCTCTCAAAAATAAATAAGTAAGTTATGCACCTAAATTAAAAATTCTGTCTAAATATAAAAACAATAACCAAAAGATTAACACTCTTTCCCTGGAATGTAAATATATTTGATCCATAGAGAACATTGCCTGTGGGGTTTAGGCAAACAAATAACAGTCCTTTAAAATGAACTGTCTCTAAAACTATTCACTTTTCCTTGAGCTTAGGAGAAAAACAAATATCTTATTTTGGTATATACTTACCTGGACTTTCACTTACAATCTTTAATTTTCTTAAATAGTATTTCCTCAATTTTTTGGCTTCCCTGCTTCCCATGATATGTTGCAATGCAAAATGGTGAACATTTCCATTTCCTCTCTATAATAACTTGTCCCACCTATACACTCATCTATTTATATGTTTTCCTACCTTTTCTATTTATTGTTTCCTGACACTATGTTTAACCTCAAAGCAAACAAAGTAATATTTTCATCTTTACAGTCTTTACACTCTCTTTGTTCTTTGGTTTTTCATTGTCCCTAGATTTGTTTCATTATTTAATTATACTTTTCTATTTCATCAAATTTGTGGATGTATATTGACTTATTAAGGGGCATTTTGACTAAATAACCATAATCCTACATTATATGAAATTATTCTAAATTACAATAAATTAACTGAAAAACATTATATTTGTAATTATGAGTGTGTGTAACTTACGTGTAGATGTCATATAAATGATGTACCATAGACAACATATGTGCTTCCTGTTTACCAAGAGCTTTCATATATACATATATCATCTGCTCTTCACAATAACCCTATAGAGTAAAAAATATATGAATTATGCTCATTCTAGCCAGGAAAAAACCGACTTAGGGAACACTAGTTAAGATCACACAGATGGTTCTGTCAACTGTTATTTGAACTAATCTTTCTTTTTTCTTTTTTTTGCTAAGTACAGTGTTTTCTTACACAATATTATGCTGCATGTGCTCAAACTCGCCAAACTTATAACAGCAATCTCTGCATAACAAAAACTTTCTCAGCATCAGTTGAAGGCTTGCTTAAGTAATACAATATTTAATTCAACAAAATAATTTTTTTGCCTTGATATGGGAATTTTCACAAGATTTCACCTGCCTCTCAATCTCTTTATGTGAATTGCATAGTATATTGCATACTTATGAGGAGTCTTATGTTCTATTTATGTGCAGTTCTAAGAAAAAATATCGTTATTGATTCTCAGAAAAATGTTTCTTCTTTTTTTCTTTTTCCATTTGTTTTAATCACCAGGTTTCAATTATTTACCCATGTTGACCAGGAACACATGATATATCAGGAACTCTTTTGAGAAACATAAAGAATACCAAGCCAAGCCTTGCCATCTCCTTTCTGCCCAGGTCTTTGCTTCAGCCACTCTGGACCCAGCCCTTAAGCCTGACAGGCATGTTCCTGTGGAAGGACTTTAGCCCTGGAAGTTCTCTCCAATTTGTTTGCTCTTCACATAGATCTCTGCAAAGCTAACTCCTCCCCAACCATTTGTTATTTCCTCTGTACCACTTTGGTACTTCACTAGTACATCTGCTATGGCACATGTTCTACTCCGCTTCATATTCTCTTTACTGTTATATATTAATTCTTCTCTAGTAAACAGTAAGCCCTCAGGGGTACCATACTGGGAAGAAAGACATACATTTATTCAAGTAACTACACCCATACTCTTTACAAACCTGATAGCCTAATGCATTGTACATAGCAAGACATTAATAAATCTGTTACCTCTAATTGAAGTTCCAGACAAAGAATACAAAGAATAAAAAGCTAATGCTACAGGCTAATATACCCCAAAGTATGAGATATATACCACCTTAACTATAATGTATGAATATTGCTCTTCTAGTTTCACAAAGCAAAAAATGTCTCACTGAGATACTAATAAGTCTTCATGACTACAGCATTGCATAAACTTACTTGTAACAAATAAGAACAGGTTTCAGGCTCACAAACCTTTTTGCAGATATGAATATATAAGTAGAATTTGTAAAACATTATTCTGTATTAATTGTATTAGTTTAATATTTACAGTATCTTATTTTAAAGAGTGATACTGATTGTATATTTATGGTTCTGAATATCTTTGCTTTTTATGTTTAACAGTAAATGCTTACAGAGTACTTATAAGATAGGTATTATATAAGGAGTCATTATTAAACACTTGTATGCCCAACTGGCTTCCTATATAGTCCCAGATAATGCATTACTGTCTGAATTTGCATTTTCCAAATTACAAATGAAAATAAATATTTTCATGTTTACTGGACCATCACATTTCCTGTTTGTGAAATGCTTATTCATCTTAATTTCCTATTTTATTATTTGGTGGTTTGTTTACTTCTTGATTGCGATTGTTTCCTACATATTTAGGAAAAAATAACTTCTCCGGATATATGTCTCATAAATATGTTTTATCATCTTGTAGCTTTTATTTTCTCTTACTTACAGTAAGTTTTGGTAAACAGAAATGATTGTTTATAATGTAGATGAATGTATCAACCATTTTATTTGTGATTTATATTCTCTAGGTCTTATTTCAAAAATCTAAGGTAGTAAAAATAATCTTTATATTTTTTCTAAAAGACTTATGGTTTGTGCCTGAATGGTGGTGGTGCAGTGGATAAAGCAGAGACCTGAAACGCTGAGGTTGCAGGTTTGAAATCCCAAGGTTGCTGGCTCTGAGCATGAAATCATCAGTGTGGGGTCACTGGCTTGAGCAAGAATCAACCACACAATCCCAAAGGTTACTGGCATAAAAAGCCCATGGTTGCTGGCTTGAGCTAGGGTATACTGGCTCGGCACAGGTCAAGGGATTTATGAGAAGCTTTCAACGTACAACTAAAGTGAAAGCAACTACAAGTTGATGCTTCTCACCCTCTCTCCCTTCCTGTCTCTCTTTCTCTCAAAAACAAATGTGTGTGTGTGTGTGTGTGTGTGTGTGTGTATGGTTTGTGCATTTTTATATGCATTTTCATACCCATTAGTTGGAATTCAATATTATTTTTATTTTTTACATATGAATAATAAATTGAATAATCCATCCATTCCCCCTTTTATATGCAAAGACAATTCTATTCTATACTGAGATTTTATGTCTGATATATCTTAGAGAACCTCTTTTTTGTTCCGTGGACTAATAAAACCATCTTAGTTACTGCAGATTTATTATAAAATGATTGTATAATGGGAGAAATCCTTTTTACCAACTTTTTCTTCCAGGAAATCTTTACTATCCTTGACCTTTCATTCTTCCATTCACATTTTTGAATCTGCTTGTCAAGTTGCAAAAATAAAAAATATTTTAACAAGTCCCTGGTTAGGTGAATCAGTGAATCAAGTGTCTTCTTGGTGTGCAGAGGTTGCAGGGCACGTATGAGAAGCAATCAATGAATATACTGTACAACTAAATGGAACTAAGTAAAAAAAAAAAGTTGATGCTTCTCTTTCTCTCTTCCTATCCGTCCCTCCTTTCTTCTCTCTCTCTCTCACACATCAATGTAAAAATAT
The DNA here is from genome assembly GCA_037038555.1 of Rhynchonycteris naso. Lineage (NCBI taxonomy): Eukaryota > Metazoa > Chordata > Mammalia > Chiroptera > Emballonuridae > Rhynchonycteris > Rhynchonycteris naso. The sequence continues at coordinate 170,845,380 of CM072999.1, read as the reverse complement.
ATATGTATTATATATATATATATACATACTTCATATATATTTAATATTATATATTACATTTTGAAACCTGTTGATATTTTCATTGGAGTGGCTATAAATCTATAGATTAAATTAGGGAAAATTAACAACTTTACAGTACTGAGTCTTCTATTCATGAACATATTATAGCTGATCATTTATTCAGGTCTTTAAAAACCTCTCTCAATAATTTTATTAACCCGTGTCACCCCAATAAATTTAATAAAAAATACCTTTCAATCATGTTTTATAATTTTCTCTGTAAATGTCCTGCACATCTTCTAAGACATTTTTCAAAATAATTTTTTCATTTTTCAAATATAGTTGATAAACAATGTTATATTAGTTTCAGGTATACAACCAAGTGATTAGACATTCATATGTGTGTGTGTGTGTGTGTGTGTGTGTGTGTATATATATATATATATATATGTATATATATATATATTTTATGAAGTGATCACCCCAATAAATCTATTACCAATCTGACACCACATATAGATATTATAATATTACTGATTATATTTTTTTCCTGTACTTTACATCTCCATGGATAATTTGTTAACTAACAATTTGTGCTTTTTAATCTCTTCCCCTTTATCACCCATCTCCCCAATCCCTTTTCTTATCTGGCAACCCTCAAAATGTTCTCTGTATCTGAGTATATTGATGTTCCGCTTGTTCATTTATTTTGTTTTTGAGCTTCCACATATCAGTGAAATCACATGAAATTTGTCTTTCTCTGTCTGACTTATTTCACTCTGCATAATACTCTCTAGGTTCATCCATGTTTTTTCAGATGACAAGATTTCTTCTTATGGCTGAATCATATTACCTTGTATATATGCACCACTTCATTATATATTCATCTACTGATAGACACTTAGGTTGTTTCCATATCTTGGCTATTCTAAATAATGCTGCGATAAATATATGGATGAATATACATCCTTTAGATTTAGTGTTTTGAGTTTCTTAGGATACTCAGAAGTGGAATTATTGGATCCTTCTGTGTCTCTTCTATAGCCTTTGTTTTAAAGTATATTTGTCTAGTATAAGTGTTGTTAGCCCAGCTTTTTTGTTTGTTTCTATTTTTGTGAAAAATCTTTTTCCATATCTTTCCATTCATTCTGTGTGTGACTTTCCATCTGAAGTGAGTCTCTTGTAGACAGCATATGTAAAGGTCCTGATTTGCTATTCCTTCATCTACTGCATGTCTTTTGATTGGAGCAACTTAATCCATTTGCATTTAAAGTAATTATATTTTTTAAATTTTGTTTTCTATTAATTTGAGAGAGAGAGAAAAGGAAGAGTGAGGAAGAGAGAGTGACAATAAGAGAAAGTGAGAGAGAGAGAAATGCTGATTTATTGTTCCACTTATTCATGCATTCTTTGGTTGATTCTTGTATGTGCCCTGACCAGAGATCAAATCCACAAACTTGGCATGTTGGGAGGATGTTCTAACCATGATATTCCAGGCCATGGCAAAGAAATTGTCAATAGATATGTATTTATTGCCACTTTGTTATTCATAATTTTATAGTTTTTACTCTTTTCTTCTAAAAGATGACATTTTAATGTTTCTTGTAATACTGGTTTGATGGCAATGACCTCCTTGGGCATTTTATTGTCTGAGTCGCTCTTTATCTGTTCTTGCATTCCAAATGAGCACTTTGCTGGGTACAGTAATCTGGGTTGTAGGTCCTTGCTTTTCATCACTTTTAATGTTTTGTGCCAATGCTTTATGGTCAGCAGAGTTTCTATTCAGAAATGATAGTTTTATTTGGGAGCTCCCTTGTAGGTAACTACTTTTCTCTTGCTACTTTTAAGATTCTGTCTTTAACCTTTGGCATTTTAATTATAATACATCTTGGTGTGGCCTCTTTGCATTCATCTAGTTTGAGACTCTGCATTCCTGGACTTGTGTATTTATTTCTTTCACCACTTTAGGGAAGTTTTCTGTCATTATTTTTTAAAATAGGTTTTCAGTTCCTGCTCTCTCTTCTCTTTCTGGCACCTCCATGATATGAATGTTGGAACATTTGAAGTTGTTCCATATGCTATCTTAATTTTTTGGGATTCTTTATTCTTTTTATTGTTCAGATTGTTTTGTTTCCTTATCTTCCAAAACCCTGATTTGATCCTCCACTTCATCTACTCTACACTTTTTTTTTTTTACAGGGACAGAAAGAGAGTCAGAGAGAGGGATAGACAGGGACAGACAGACAGAAATGGAGAGAGATGAGAAGCATCAATCATCAGTTTTTTGTGACACCTTAGTTGTTCATTGATTGCTTTCTCACATGTGCCTTGACCGCGAGCCTTCAGCAGACCAAGCAACCCCTTGCTCGAGCCAGCAACCTTGGGTCCAAGCTGGAGAGCTTTTGCTCAAGCCAGATGGGCCCACACTCAAGCTGGCAACCTCGGGGTCTTAAACCTGGGTCCTCCAGCATCCCAGTCCAAAGCTCTATCCACTGTGCCACTGCCTTGTCAGGCTCATCTACTCTACTCTTGATTTCCTATAATATATTCTTCATTTCAGTTAATGTATTTCTCATTTCTGGCTGGTTCATTTCCAATTTCTTTATTCATTTTTCTTTTAGAGAGAAAGAGAGATAGAGAAGGGGTAGGAGCAGGAAGCATAAACTCCCATATATGCCTTGACCAGGCAAAGCCCAGGGATTCAAGCTGGCAACCCCAGCGTTCCAGGTCAATACTTTACTCACTGTACCACCACAGGTCAGGCTTTTGTGTTTTCTATCACCATTTTTATGTTTACTATCTCTTTGTTGAAGTTTTAAGTTCCTCTATTCTTCCCCTAAGTTCATTAAGCATTCTTATAACCAGTGTTGTAAACTTCCATCTGGTAGATTGCTTGTCTCCATTTTCTTTAGTGTTTTTTTCTGGAGTTTGGTCTGTTCTTTCATTTGAAACATGTTTCTTTGGTTCCCCATTTTGGCTGCCTCCCTAGTTTGTTTCTATATATTAGGTAGAGCTGCTATATCTTCCCAGTCTTGGTAGAGTGGCTTTATGTAGTAAGTATCCTGCAGGGCACAGTGGTAGAAACTCAAGGTATCCTGAGCTGATCTGGAACACCCCATGTGCTGTGTTCGCCCTCCTGTTGTAGTTGAGCCTTGATTGTTGTTGACATGTCAATGGGAGTAATTTACCCCCTGGGCCAAAGGGTGAGAAAACAGGACTGGCCATGATCACCATGAAGAATTAGCTCTGCACTAACAGACTCACAGAGAAGAAACCACTTCAGCAAGGCTCATGTACCTGCCAAGTCCACCTCTTAAAAGTGTGCGGCTCATGGAGGCAGTTGGATGATGTTTCAACATGGTCTGAGCTGTCCACTGAGTATGCTGGCTCTGGAAGGTACAGGTGAAGTTCAGTTCTTCCTGTGCCCTGTCCTGGACCACCTGTCATGAGCTACAAAATGATCTACTAGTTCTGGGCTTGGAGGTGCCTGAGAAAGGCCAACTTGTGAACCAAAGCCGGCTGCCACTAGTGCCTGGCCTGGGGCCACTTAGCAAGAAGTTTAGAACACAGTGAGTTCAGATGCTACTTGTTTGACAGATTTTAGGAAAATCGGCAGCATGAGTCAATACAAACCATTTGTATGGAAAAGCCACTGGAAAATGGCTTGGGTGGGCCCAAGAGTTGAATGGGGTGGGGTTCAGAGAATTACCAGGGCATGGTGAACAGTGTTAGATAGATTGATGAAAACTCAGATATGCTGCCTGCCCGTGGCTCTGTGGGGGTAGGACTGAGAGAAGGAAAAATTGCCTAGCACTTCCACCTAAGAGAAAGTTGTCCCTCCAGCTTCACCTTGATGCCAAACAATTCAATTTCTACCCAGATATCTGCGGCACCTTTGGAACTGTTGCCCCAGTGTTGTATCTCAGAGTGAGTGAGTCTGAGTCCATCTGTGAGCTGACCCTTGAAGAAGAAGGTGTAGAGCTCCAGCAGTCCCTGTCTCACTCAGCCACAATACCTGCCATTTTTCATAGCCAGAAGTTATGAGGACTTCTCTTTCTGGCACTGGATCTCCGAGCTGGGGACATGGTGTGGGGTTGAGGCCCCTTGCTCTTAGGGAGGGGTCCTCTGTAACTGAGATAGCCCTCCCAATTTTTAACTCCCAAACATGTCTGTGGGACCAGCTGATTCTACATATCCCTCCCTCCCACCAGTCTCTGTTCGGCTTCTTCTACCTATCTTGAGTTATAGAATTTCTGTTTAGATAGATTTCAAGAGGTATTGAATGATGGTTGTTCTGTAGTTTAGTTGTAATTTTGATGTGGTGGTGGGAGGCTCTGAGTATTAAATTTACCTATGAAACCATCTTCACCAGAAGCCTCTTATAAAAATTTTGTGTTTACTATAAATGGAATTATTTTAAAGCTTGTGTTTCCTTTTTTATTTTTTTGCTGATGAATAAAAATCTAATTGATGTAGGCAAAGTGATTTGGTAACTAACAACTTTGCTAAAGTTTTATTCATTATAATAATAATTTGTCATTTGATTATTTCAGTATTGGTCCATACAAACATAAGACTTCAAAATGACAGTTTAATTTGTTGCTATTCAATTTTATTGCTATCTTTCCTTAATACTTAAAATAATTTTGATTACTATGGCCTTGTAGTATAGCTTGATATCAGGAAGTGTGATACCTCCCACTTTGTTCTCCCTTTTCGAGATTGCTGAGGGATGGATGAACCTGGAGATTATTATACGAAGTAAAATAAGCCAGGCAGAAAAATACCAATAATATATAATCTCACTTATATGTGGAACCTAATGAACACAAGAAACTGAGGAACAACATAGAAACAGAGGCAAAGTCACAGGAAACAAATGGACAGCTGTCAGTGAAAAGGGGAATGAGATCAAAGAAGGTGAAGGGATTAGCCAAAGTCTCTCATAATCTCATGTATATATGTGAAATATATATATATATATATATATATATATATATATATATATATATATATATATATATATATATTATATATACAGACAACCAGGTAGCAAGAGCCAGAGATACATATATATCACATATATACAGACAACCAGGTAGCAAGAGCCAGAGGGAAAGGAGGGATGGAAATGGGGGACTAAGGGGAAAAATAGAGGTGGAAAGAAACTTTGCATGGGGCATGGGGGACACTGTGGTATGTAGAGGGTGCTATATTGAGTGGACACTTGAAACCATATCAACACAATATATTAAATATTAAACCTAAAAAAGTATTTTATGTTATATTATTGGTTAGAATAACCAACAGACCTTACTAGTGTTTTTGTTATAAAATAATTTTATTAAATTTTTTTCACTAATTATGATGCTTAAATTTTTTTTTAAGTGAGAGGAAGGGAGATAGTGAAGCAGACTCCTGATGCACCCTGACTGGGATCCACCTGGGAACCCCATCATAGGCCAATGCTTGAGTGCCAAGCTATTTTTAGTGCCTGAGACCAATGCAATCCAACAGAGCTATCCTCAGTGCCCAGGGACACACTGGAACCCATTGAGCCATGGCTGCAGGAGGGGAAGAGCGAGAGAGAGACAGCAAGAGGGGGAGGGATGGAGAAGCATCCCTGACTGGGAATCAAACCCAGGATGTCCATATGCTGGGCCAATGCTCTAGCCAGGATCTAAAGTCAATGTTAATAGTTTTTATTAGGGTAAGAAAATTCCCGCCTATTCCCAGTTGTTTTTGTTGTTGTTTTTAATTATAAAAATATGTTGAATTTGATTTTTTTTCTTTAACTTGAGATACACATAATTTATCTCCTTTGAACTGCTAACATGGGAAATTTAATTAATTTCTGAGATTGAGCCCACCTTGCATTTTTGTTCAAATCATTTAAATCATAGTATAAAACTTTCTTTTAATATAGTGAATTTAGTTTGTTAATATTTTGTTTAAATTTTAAAATGTAAAATCATGAGTAAAAATTGACCTTTTTTTACATAATTGTCTGGTTTTAATATCAAGATTATACTGGACTCATTAAATGAATTGGAGTGTTCACTCTTTGCATTTTCTGGCATAGCTTTGGAATTATGTGTATGTTCTGGTATTTTCATTGTGGGAAGGCTTTCAACAATTTATTAAACTCTCTAATGTTTATGAAATCATTCTACCTTTTTTTTTAAGTCCGCTTTGGTAACATACTATTCTAAAACTGTTTCCATACAATAAAATTTTTCAAGATATTAGTATAAAATTATTCATAATATTCTCATCCTTTTCATCTTGTGCTTTTTATCTTTTGTAAAATTTTAATTGAGAAATAACATACATATAATAATCTGCCATGATCTTAAGTGTATTGCTTGATAAAAAAAAATGTATGTACACCAGTGTTATTACCACATTGAACATTTCTAGGACCCAGAAGAGTACCTTTTGCCCCATTCCAGTGATACCATTCCAGAGGTAACTATTCTGACTTTGATCATCACAGATTAGTTTTGCTTAAAATTAAACTTTATATAAATGGAACCATTAAGTAGTTTATGTCTGGTTTCTTGCCTTTAAAATTATGTCTATGAGTCATACAAGTTGTTATATAGCAGTAGTTATTCATCTTTATTTCCACGGAGTATTCCACTGTGTGAAAATGGAATAAATGCATACCATCAGATCAGTGTTTTCCAATCTCGGGTCCACATAACAGTCCAAAAGAAATTTTATGCCCGTCCACAAAAGTATAAAGATTATAGACCCAATAATTTTAGTCAAATTCATTTCACCTCAGAAAGATTTCTCCTTTAGCAGTACCGAAATAATTCTATTTTCACTGATACCCAAGTGTAAAAAGGTTGAAAACCACTGCATTACATGAATGTATTTATTCATTCTATTTGGACAGATATTTTGATTGACTCTAGGCTAGAAGCTTATATGCAAAGAGTACTATAAATATTCTTCATAATTTGTGGTAAACATATACACTCATTTCTCTGAGATCTAGATTTAGGAGTATAATTCAGAGGTCATAGAGTCTGCTAGCACTCAACTTCAGTATATACTTCTCAACAGGGTTTTTTTTGGTTCTTTTGTTTTGTTTTGTTTTGTTGGCAGAGACAGAGAGATTCAGAGAGAGAGGGACAAATAGGGACAAACAGACAGGAAGGGAGAGAGATGAGAAACATCAATTCTTCATTGCGGCTTCTTAGTTGTTCATTGATTCTCATATGTGCCTTGACCAGGGGGCTAGAGCAAACCGAGTGACCCCTTGTTTGAACCAGCAACCTTGGGCTCAAGCTGGTGAGCCTTGTTCAAACCAGATGAGCCCGCGCTCAAGCTGGCGACCTTAGGGTCTCAAACCTGGGTCCTCCATATTACAGTCCGACACTCTATCCACTGCACCACAGTCTGGTCAGCTATACTTCTCAACAATTTTTTAAAGCGGTTGTACAAAATTATACTCCCACTAGTAAAGTAAGAAAGAGAGTTCTGATTGTTCTTCATTCTTTTTTTTTTAAGTGAGAGGAGGGGAGATAGGGAGACAGATTCCCACATGTGCCCTGACAGGGATCCATCTGGCAACCTCTGTCTGGAGCCAATGCTTGAGTCAAACAAACTATCCTCAGCGCCTGAGGTTGATGCTCAGACTAACTGATCTAGCCTCAGCTCCTGGGGCCGATAATTGGACCAATTAAGTCACAGTCTATGGGGGAGGGGAAAAGGGAGAGAAGGAAAAGAGAGAGGGAAAGAGAAGCAGATGGTTGTTTCTCATGTGTACTCTGACCGGGAATTGAACCTAGAACATCTGCATGCCACTGGACCAATGCTCTCTATACATTGAGCCGATCGGCCAGGGCTACTCTTTATTCTTACAAAAAAAAAAAAAAGAACTTTTGCTTTTTTTTTTATGCCAGTCATCCTGATATGTGCAGTGCTTCTCTTTTAAACTTCTGCACGTATGAACTTTTGGCTTCTTTTTATTTACATTATTTATTTCTGGGTTTTTTCCCTTGATTAATCTCAACAGAAACCTGAAATTATATTAAAACTAACTTTTTACCTTGTTGGCCTCCTTATTGTTTTCTATTTCAGTATTGAGTTTTATTACTTTCTTCCCTTCTATTTTTTTATAGGTTTATTTTGTTGCTTGGACCCTATTGTCTTAAGTTGAATGTTTAGCTCATCAATGTTATGCCTTTTTAAAAATTTTACTATGTATTTTTATGTTCTAAGAAGTCCCGCTTTGATTACTGCTTTACTTATATCTCACAGGTTTGTCAATGTAGTTATCCTTCCATTCTGAGTATTTTTTCATTTCTATTTTTATGCCCTCCTTTTACTATATGTGGTTTAAACTTTAAAATTTATTGAGTTGTGTTTTTAAATATTTCTTTCCTTTCTAATGTATATTTGTATTATGGTCACAGAATGCAATTTGTGTGAACCTAAACTTTTCAATGTGAGAAATAACATACATACAGTAAGCTGTTGTTATTGTAAGTAGGTTGCTTGATGACATTTTACATATGCATATACCCTGCCATGATATAGGAATTTTTACAGTATTTCACCTGCCAATCTCTTTATAATATGAATCACATAGTATATTACATACCTACAAATAATTTTATGTTCTGTTTACTTGCTTTCTGATAGAAAGAGAATGAAGGAAACTGGTTAGTTTATAATGAATGACGAGTCTTGGCTTCGAGAGGGGATGTGGCAGATGTGAAAAGAAAGGAGAGTGATTGACTGAAAAGGTCATAAAAATAAGATATAGAAGATGAAAACAAAGCTTCAGACAAACATGACTAAGAGAAAGATGGCACATGACAAAACTTGAGGGGAAATTAAAATTTGATTTGCTCAAAGGGCTAGTGAAATGCCTAACTGGTAATGTTGAGTGGGTAGCTGAAAATCTAAGACAGGGATTAAAAGAAAGGTCAAAAGTTGAAAATTAATATTTTAGTCATCTGTATGGGTTAATAACCAGGTAATAGAAAATGAGGCAGAGGGAAAGAAAGATACATTAAGAATAGATTCATTAGGCCCTGGCCATCTAGCTCAGTGGATAGAGCATCATCGGTGTACCCCAAGGTCTCAGGTTCAATCCCTGGGCACATATGAGAAGCAACCAATAAGTGCACAACTAAGTGGAACGACAAGTTGATGCTTTTCTCTCTCTTTCCCTTCCCCCCCCTTTCAAGTCAATGAAAAACAATTTAAAAATGAATAGAATCTTTAGGAATGTGGACATTTAAAAGGTGAAAAATGTAAAGATGGGGAAATGTATAAATAAAGGAATAAGCTATTTAAAAAGTTTTTTAAAAGCCTTTTACAAGGTTTCCATATTTAGGCTGTTAATTTTCCAGAAATACAAAGTACATCTAATAGAAATCTACCTCAACATTTCATGGTGAGTGGAACACAGTAGTAAGAAATCTAGAAAGTAGCTTTCAATTTTCTTTCATTACCCAAAAACATCTTGAGTATGTATTTATTACTCTTTACCACAACACAATTTGAGACAAAATGTAAAAATGCCTAAATATATAATTCTACCATTGCATAAAATAATTCCAAAGTATTTCGGCCTAATACTCAAAAGACAAATGTTATGTGCAATTCAAGATGCCTGGCTGTATATAAAAATATTCCTATTTTTGAATTCTATATATTCTAATATGACACTGTAACTACATTAAAAGCATCAACAAAAATACAGAATGGAAATACAAAAGATCTAGGCACAGTAATAGCAAATTGAGTTAGTAGGGCCAGGACCAATGCTAGGTAAACATGGAAATAGGGACAAAGAATGGATATGAGGCAGCTGCTTCCATGTTCCACACCCTGATATTTATGCCAGGGATCATTAACTCCCTGTTCTAGTATGTTGTAGATGTCAAACAAATATTTCACACAACAACAATAAATCTGGAAGCACACTGAACTTGGCAAAGCAATTCAGTCTATTTCAAGAGTATCTTAAATCTTACAAATTTATTTGCTCATGTAAATTTTCTACTTCATTTTAAAATGTTTATTTGGAGGAAACTTAACTCATTTACTTTTGTTCTTTGAACTCCATAAAACTTAGTATTAGCAATTTGAAATATAAAAACTTGAGTCTTGTCTGACCAGGCGGTGGCACAGTAGATAGGGCGTCAGACTGGGACATAGAGGACCCAGGTTCAAAACTCCAAGGATGCTGCCTTGAGCACAGGCTCATCCAGCTTGAGCATGGGGTAATCAGCTTGAACGCAGGATTGCTGGCTTGAGCATGGGATCATAGACACGACCCCATGGTCACTGGCTTGAGCTCAAAGGTCGCTGGCTTGAAGCCCAACATTGCTGGCTTGAGCCCAAAGTTATTGGCTTCAGCAAGGGGTCACTTGCTCTGCTGTAGCCCCTCAGTCAAGGCACATATGGAAAAGCAATCAATGAACAACTAAAGTGCCACAACGAAGACTTGATGTTTCTCATCTCTTTCCCTTCCTGTCTGTCTGGCCCTGTCTGGTCCTCTCTCTGTGTCTCTCTCTGTCACCCCTCCCCGCCAGAAAAAAGCACTTGAGTCTTTTTTCAACCCTCATATGAAAAATTTTATTATACAATATAAAATAGAACTCTGGAACTTGAGTAGGTTCCAAACTGACACCATATACATGTCCATTTTCAGTATAAGAACAATGAAAAAGAATACTGACTTTAAGACACTTAAAACAGGCCTTCATATTAAAGATGATTGTTTAACTGTTAGAAACTTTAAGCTTTGTAGCTTATTTTAATCTCTTTAGATCAAACCTAACTTTAAAGCATCTAACTACTTCTGGGTAAGCCTGTCTATAGCTCTATATTTTAGTTACTAGTTATACTTTTATATACATCTAAAGACAGAATAACACTCTTCTGTCATGTTCATTTATTCAACTGATATTTACCGAGTCCTTATAATAAGCATACTGGGTTTTCAGAGGTGACAAAGGGGAAGAAGGAAGTAAACGAGTAAATAAATAACACCACTTTTATAAAAAATCCTAAAGAGGAGACTAACTTAGATAAGATTTTCAGGGTAGGTCCATCTGACAGATGAGAAAGAGACAGTGACCCAGAAAGGCTGGTTTGGAAGAGCAGCCAGGTGAGGAAGCAGCACGTGTGAAGGCTCTGAAGTCATCTCTGCTCAGTGGCCTGAAGATTGGGAGGTTGGAGACAGTGCATGAGGACCAGCTGTTGCGGCCAGACAAGGGAAGAGCAGCCAGCACTGCCAGCCACACTGCGTGGCCTCATAAACTGGTGAGAGGTTGGGATCTTATTTGAGTGAAATGAGAATCTACTGAAGAAATTCATGTGACTTTATGCAATTCACATGTCTGGCCAACTGCAACATGAAGAATGGGCTGGAAGTGGACAGAAGATGAAGGAGGGGAATCCTGGAAGAGGCTGCTGCAGTCTCCTGGCAAGAAAGGACTGCAGCCCAGACCACTACAATGGCTTTGGAGACAGAAAGAAGTGACTGGGAACCTTGATGGAGGCAGAACCAACAGCACTTACTAATAAATTAGATGCGGGGAAGGAAGGAGAGGGAGGAAAGCCGGAAAGGTTCCCAGGGTTTTTTTTGCTTGAACAATTGGGTACGAGGTGGTTCCCTTTACTAAAATGATTGGAAATCTGGGAAAAAATACAGGCTTCAGAAGAGAGAATCAAAAGATAAATTTATATACATCTTCCAAAATCTAAAAGAGATACAAGTGAAAATGTCAATGTGTAAATAGGAGACAGTAATCTGGACCTAAGAGGAGGGCTGGGCTAGACATAGAAATTTGGGAGTTCTTAGTATAGTGTTAGTTACAGCCACATGACTGGATGAGATGCCTATTGAGAGAGTGGACAGATCAGGTAAAGAGGGCTGGGGATGAGCTTCAAAGGATTCCTGCACTTTCAGAACGGGTCTGGGAGGAAGAGCTCTCTGGGCAGAAGCAGGAGGAAAAGTAGGAAGGGTGGTGAAGTCAGAGGGCTGCCACTCTGCCGAGCACTGCAAATCATGAAGACAGAAAGGCTTTCTTTGGACTGTGAAACCAGGAGATGACTGGCAGCACTGGTAGGAGCAATGATAACTTCTTTGGGAAAGCAGGCCTTGCTGTGAAGTGGGACAGTGATAACAGACTGGTACATGCTTGCCACATCTATGTGAGAACCTTAGGGTGTGAAACATTTTAGTCCAATGGGGTAAAAATTTGAATAGTGATTCTGTGTAGGTAATACTCAGAAGAAAACCACACATTTATACGTCTTCTAGGTTCCAGTCACTGTGTTAGGTAGTTCTGGATGAAAACAGTTTGGTGGCCAGCTGTCCCGCCCTGCTGCCATACACAGGAAGAGGCTCCAGGAGAGCCATCACCCAGGCCAGCTTACAGCACCACCCACAGACACATCTGCTACTTTGGGCCTGGCATTACATAGGCATTCACGAATTAGAGTAAATTCTTAACCCAAGGAATGTATGATAAGAAAAGAGAATTATAAAGATATAATTATAAATCAATGAAAGAGGTTTCTTTTGTTTTTTTTTTCTTTTTAAAGAGAAAGGGGGGGAGGAGAGAGAAGCATTCATTTGTTGTTCCACTTAGTTGTGCATTACTTGGCTCCTTCTGTTATGTGCCCTGACTGGGGATTAAACCCTCAATCCTGGCATTTTGGGATGATGCTCTAACCGACTAAGCTAACTGGCCATGGCCTGATAAAGCTTTTATATATTATTTATGACCTAATGTCATAATATATGGCATTCAAGGGAAAGGGAGATGTTTGTGGGGGGAAGTCAGGGTCATGGAACCCTTGTAGAGTAGTTGATCACCAAAGAAAGGGAAAGTTGGATAGCCTCTTGGAAGGCAGGGGCCATCAGGGAGATTATTCATGTAGAAGTGAGAGGACAGGGTCAGCAAGACACAGAGGCAGTATATCCTGCGTGGGTTAATTAAAGTAATTCTGATTACAGAATAAAGTAAGAGGTAAGAAAAGGAGGGGAAAACTTATCAGGGGCCAAAACCTGAAGATTTTCACACTTCACAATAGAAAGCGTTATTAGGTCATCCTGTAGAGACGAAGGTCCAGAGTACTTACAATATTTCAAATAGGAAGGAACCTGCTATTCAGACTTTTTCTTTAGATAGACTGTTCTGGCAGCTGTGTGGAGATGAAGCTGAAAATGATAATACCAAAGCAAAGAACTAGGAAAAAATTAGAAGGCTGCTTTAGTAGTTTAGTGAAAGATGATCAGACAGTGAACATCAAATGCAGTCAGGGATAGAAAAGAGAAAATTGGTTCAAGAACTAGATATGAGGTACGCTAAAATGGCTTAGTGGCCATTAAACATGGAGAAATAGAAGCTACTCAGAAGGTCAATCAATCCACAGGTAAAATAAAAAAATAGATATAAGAAAAAAAAAATCAGATTTGGAGAAAAGATAAGGTCAGCTTTGGATCCACTGAGTTTGAAGTTCATGAGAACCTGTGAAAGAATATATCCAGCAGGCAGCAGGGTGTGAGTCTGAAGATCAATGGAGAGAGGTCTGAGGTCAGGCAAGATAGCGATGGAGTAAGTGGACGTACCAAATTCCAACTCCCAGAACCAAAGTGGATTATAACTTGATTTTAACCACCATCATCTGGATAAACCAACGTTGAACTGCACTGAGAGGGCTCTTCAACTGGGGAACACTGAAGAAGCAACAATGAGACTGGTAGGAAAAGCGAAAACGCGGAAAGGGCTGCCCAGCTCCCCGGAGCAAACGGCAGCCCAGAGAGACCCGTGTGGCGGGAAGAGAGGCTAGCGGAAGGGTAGGGACCTGGGTCCCAGGAACAAAGCCCCAGCCTGCAGCCCCAGAGCCTAGAAGAGGCATATGGACAGTATTTAGCTGGGAAACAGGTTAGGATACTGTTTGTGAGAAAGAGACAGTTGTCTCAGACCCAGGATTCTTCTAAAAGGGACAGCGCAGTAAACCTCTCTCACAACCACTCACCCGGGACTCTAGGAGACAGGGAGAGAGGAGAGTACCGGAGCAGCGGGAAGAGAGTGTGGTCTGGAAGGCACAGGAAGAAAAGTTTTGAGGGATAGCCACCCTAAACCCTGGGCTGAGTCACTACACAAATCTGAAACAGTATTTCCCCTGGAACCAGCAAGGGGAAGCAGGACACCAGTCAAACAGGCTCTCCTGCAGCAATTAGAGCAAAGTCGCTTAGAAGGAGGGAGCTTTCAGGACTACCGTATGGAATGTTAGGGTCTGAGTACAGTGGCCCCACCCACACTGCTGAGGGTTTGCTGGAGGGCGGGCAGTGGTGGGACACGGAAGTGCAGTTCCTCTGGCGGGGCAGAGACCGAGCGGGCTGGCATGAGCTCGGTCTAGCCCAGTGGGGGCAAAGGGGACGCCCGAAAGTGGTACAGCAGCTGTGGGCCAGCCTGCGACCCCACCTGTGGGGGAAAAGCAGGAGCGCGGAAGGGGCAGGGATCCACCACTGGGCAGGGGCAAGTAGGCACGCGGCCGCACCTGGCCTCCAGGGCTTGAAGCCCTGCCAAAACCGGCTTTGCCTGCGGAGGTTGGGCAGAAGCCCTGCACGCAGCTGAGCACCTAGCAGCAGCCCCGCCCAGCCAAGGAGCCGAGGTTGGAGGGGGCAGGGCGGAAGCCTGGGCTAGCCGCTGAGTGCGCACCAGAAGCTCATCCCGGCCAGAGGAACAGGCTGACTGGGACCCGCAGCTAAGCAAAAGTGCTCACCCTTGCTCTTGGTGCCCAGGCCTGTGGCCTGAGTATGGTGCACAGTCCCACTCGTGGGAGAGGGGCAAAGGCCGAGACCAGCTGAGGCTTATAGAGTCTGGCACGAGAACATAGCCCCTCCCGTGGAGGTGAGGCAGAGACCACAGCAGCAGCCGCAGTGGCCGGCACTGCCAACACCCACACTCAACCGCCCTAGGCAGCAGCAGAGGGGGTGGCAGGGCTGCAGACAGACCACACCTAGGGAACACAGAGGCAATACCCATTGGACTCCAGTAGCCAAACCCTTCTTATACACAGACAAAATGGGCAGGTAGAGGAATACAACCCAAATGAATCAAGAGAAATCCCCAAAGAAGGACCTGAATGAATCAGATATAACCAAATTACCTGAAGCAGAGTTTAAAATAATGATAGGATTTTCAAAGAGCTTAGAGCAACAATGGATAGTCATTATGAACACCTAAGTAGATAGCAAGCATAAAAAAAGAAAATTGAAATAATAAAAAAGAATTAGACAGAAATGACAAATACAGTATCAGAACTGAAGACCACAATGGAAGGAATTAAAAGCAGATGGATGAAGCTGAGGATCGAATCAGCGAGTTAGAGGACAAAATAAACAAAGGCACAGAAGCAGAGCAGAAAAAAGAAAAGAGACTCATAAAATGTGAGGAAACTCTAAGGGAGCTCTGTGACAACATGAAGATAAATAACATACGCATCATAGGGGTTCCTGAAAATGAAGAGGAGAAAGAACAAGGGATAGAAACGTTGTTCAATCAAATCATAGCTGAAAACTTGCCTAAATTAAGACTGGAAAACGTTTCACACATTCAAGAAGCACAGAGAACTCCATTAAAGAGAAACCCAAAGAAATCTACACCAAGACATATCATAGTTAAAATACCAAAGCTAATAAATAAAGAGAAAATTTTAAAAGCTGCTAGAGAAAAAAGGCTATTACCTACAAAGGAGCCCCCATAAGGAAGACTTCTGACTTCTCAACAGAAACACTTGAGGCCAGAAGGGAATGGCAAGATACATTCAAAGTAATGCAGAACAAGGACCTACAACCAAGATTACTCTATCCAGTAAGGCTAACATTTAAAATTGAAGAAGAAATAAAGAGCTTCCCAGACAAAAAAAAACCTCACGGAATTCATTAAAACCAAACCAATTCTGCAAGCGATGCTAAGGGTCCTGTTGTGAACAGTTCAAAGGGGGAAAAGAATATAGCAAAAGAATACAGCTTTAAAAAATAAAATGGCAATAAATAACTACATATCAATAATAACCTTAAATGTAAATGGATTAAATGATCCAATCAAAAGACATAGGGTAGCTGTGTGGATAAAGAAACAGGACCCATACCTATGCTGTCTGCAAAAGACACACCTTAAAACAAAAGATGCACATAGACTGAAGGTAAAAGGATGGTGTTGGGCAGATAAAATGTATTACGCTCACTTTGTTGTGGATGGCGCTGCCCACATGGAAGCCCATCACCCAGGTGATGTTAGTTGCCCTTATGCTTGGGATGGGTGTAATTATATTATCGGGTGTGGAGGACAGGCTGTAAGCAGGCAGAGTCCTTGTATCCCAAGGCTTAGTTTTAAGAGTGAGCTTTTCCCTACACCCTTGACTAATTGGATGATGTGGGGTGGTGCACTCTCATGAGGAATCCTCCCATTATGCCTCAAGATAAGTGACTTTGTATCAGAGACTTCCTTGTTTGTAGATTGGATTAAAGGTTTGAATTCTATACTATAAAGTGGGGCAGGCTAGGAGGTTGTGCTCTCTGGGTTCCTGAGGTTAGCATTAGAGAGGAGAGAGATTAAGGCCACATGGAAGAGAGGAGGCAGCAAAGATGGTGGAGTGCTGAGGAAGAAGCCAGTTTGTGCAGAGTTTGTGCAGAGAGAAGGAGATGGGAAACAGAGGTGAATAAGTCTGGTGAGCTAGAAACCTTCTGATTCTAGGAAACTCGGATAAGTCAGTAGCTTTGTGAGCACTGAATGAGTGGATTTTGGAGCCCAGTGTGTGTTTTTGCTTGCCCGCCGGGTGCAAGCTAGAATTAAAGCTGATGGCTCACCAGTTCTTGGCTCCGTTGTTTCATTACCGACTGTCCGAATCTAATGGGAACCTGCACGGGTCAGGCGGTTGTGATGGTGGCCGTGACTACTGGCTTTACAGATGGAAAAAAGAATATTTCATGCAAATGTAAATGAAAAAAAGCAATACTTATATCTGACAAAATGGGGTAGCAATACTTATATCTGACAAAATGGTCAAACAAAGGCTGTATTAAGAGATAAAGAAGGACACTACATAATGATAAAGGGAACAATTCAACAGGAAGATATAACCATTATAAATATCTACGCACTGAACATAGGAGCCCTGACATACATAAAGCAGACTTTGATGGATATAAAAGGCGAGATTAACAGCAATACTATAATAGTAGGGGATTTCAATACTCCACTAACATGACTGGATAGATCCTCAAGAAAGAAAATTAACAAAGAAACAGCAGACTTAAAGGATACACTAGATCAACTCGATTTAATAGATATCTTCAGAACTTTTCACCCTAAAGCAGTAGAATATACATTCTTTCCAAGTGCTCATGGTACATTCTCTAGGATAGACCACATGTTAGGACACAAAAGTGGTCTCAACAAATTTCAGAAGATTGAAATCATATCAAGCATTTTCTCTAATCACAATGCCATGAAACTAGAAATTAACCAAAAAAGAAAAACTGAAAAATACTCAAACACTTGGAAACTAAATAGCATGTTATTAAATAACAAATGGATTAACAATGAGATCAAAGAAGAAATAAAAAAGTTTCTAGAAACAAATGATAATGAGCATACATCAACTCAAAATTTATGGGACATAGCAAAAGCAGTACTGAGAGTGAAGTTCATAGCACTACAGACATATCAGGAGAAGCTAGAAAAAGCTCAAATAAGCAACCTGACCCTGCATCTAAAAGAACTAGAAAAACAACAGCAAGTAAAGCCCAGGACTAGTAGAAGGAAGGAAATAATAAAGATCAGAGTGGAAATGACATAGAGGCTAAGGAAACAATACAGAGGATCAATGAAACCAGGAGCTGATTCTTTGAAAAGGTAAACAAGATCGATGAACCTTTAACTAGACTCACCAAGAAAAAAAGAGAGAGGACTCAAATAAAATTAGAAATGAGAGTGGAGAAATAACAACTGACACAAAAGAGAGGTCTGAGCCAGAGATACCATTTTTATTTTTTAAATCAGCTTCATTGAGTTTAATTCACATTTAAAAATTCACTTATTTTACATCTGGTGAGAATTGATAAATATATATAATAAGTAACCACCATCAACAATCAAGATATAAAATATTTCCATCAGCTCCCCAAATCCCTTCCTGTCTTTTGGAGATACCATTTAGAGAGTCATCAGTTAAAAGTGTAATTGAAGCCATGGGAGAGGATGAGGCCACTGGGGGAGGATGATCAGAGAGCACTGGGACATAACTTACAGTAGACAAAAGAAGGAGAAGGCTATGGAACATTCAAAACGTAAGGGAACCGACAGGGTAGAGAGAGGTTCAATAAGGAGAGAGTAGCCAATGGTGATAAACAATGCAGCAACTAAAATAAGTTGTCTTAAAAACAAACAAAACAAGAAAAAACAAACAAAAGAAAAAACTATATTACATTAGTCAACTAGGTCAGTAGAAACCTTAAAGAAGTCAGTTGAGACAAAGTGACGGAAGCAGAAGGCCTTTGCAGCGGGTGAAGGAAGTGAGTGACAAGAGAGTATATGACAACATAAGGAGATTTTATTAAAAGGACAGGGGTGAGATTTCAGCTAGAGGACTTGGCCACTGGAATCATGAAAAGTTGGAACCTGGAGTCTGAGACCCGAATCCTTAGAGCTTCTTGTCTACCACTTTCTAGCTGTGTAAACATATCTTAATTTATCTGGGCCTGTTTGGTTGTCTGGAAAAATAGACAGCTTAATCAGATGATCTCCACTGTCCCTGCTAAGTCTGATTCTGGGGAACTGTACATGCGTCAAGCAGCCTGGAGATCACTGGCAACCCTTGCGAGAGCAACGTCAATGGACTGGTGGGGATTCTGTGAACTGAAATGTGAGCAGACCAAACCAGGGGAATGCAGGAAGGGTGGTGGCGAGCAGAGGGGGGACAACCTTAATTAAGTATTGAGTGCCAACAGGAAGTATCAGTCTTGGGGAGGAGTAAGATGGCGCCAAAAGAAACTCCATGAGAACAAAAGTAAGAGGAGATTCCTCAGTATTCAGGGAACCCCTTTGAGTGCCTAGTTGGAGTCTTGGTGAAGTAGGCTCCAGACTTCGCATGCTGAAAACAAATTCAGTTTCAGGAGGCAGAGTGTATGCTATGTGTCTGTTTTTTCTTTAACCATTGGTATAAAGAACCTCATCTTCAGATACTTGCAACATAGATCTTGGATTCAGGTGTGGCTTTATGAGCAAGTGACTACGAGGATAGAGGGCTGTGTCATTGGTTTTGATGAGTGTATGAACCTTGTATGAGATGATGCAGAAGAGATTCATTCTAAAACAAAGTCAAGAAAATAACTAGGTTGGATCATGCTAAAAGGAGATATTACTCTGCCCCAAAGTGTCTCCAACTGGAAATGACTAATGAAGAAAGAAACTGGAAGAGCAATGCAGTCCGCCTTTCATATGTCTTTTGTTGGGAGTACGACTCTTAAATATTTCTTCCTGTTGCTTTGATTATCCTTATGTTATTACCAGATGACAATAAATGCTATAAGATTGTTTTATTTAAAAAAGAAGAAAAATAAAAAGAGAGAGAGAGAAAGGAAGGAAGGAGGGAGGAGGGAGGGAGGGAGGGAGGGAGGGAGGGAGGGAGGGAGGGAGGGAGGGAGAAAAGAAACAAAACTTGAGTAAAGGTTTTCTTGGAGAAACCTGGCCAGAAAGAGTCCTGGAGAAATGGAAGCAAAAGGGGGCACATGCTTACAATATCATCACGTGACAACATTTTGAGGTCCAGATGGGGTAGCACCTGACCAGACAGTCAGGGCAGTGTCAGTGAACTCCAGAAAAAGATCTAACATTTATTCAACACATAGTAAATGTCAGAAACTCTGTGAAGTGCTTTGAGTGTGGAAAAGCTAGACAGCCAATGTTCTTTCTATCTCATATTATCATTGGAGGTTATGTACAAATTTATTAGACACTCAACATTTGAGGGGCAAAGGGAAATGAATAGGTTCACCTCCCAAATCTTATCTAAATAGATAACTCTCCATAGCAAATTTAGAGTAATAATCATAGGATTTGGTTACAAATAAAAAACGTTCTTCATAAATTCAGAAAACGTTGTGCAAAATAGGGAAGTTCAAATTCAGATCCTTTTTTCAATTCCAAATTTATAATTACACAACAGCTACCTACTATGATCCTTAAATGTCACATGCCTTGTCTTTCATCCATTTCTCGAATTCTATGAGTTTATATAGTACTTACCTTTCCCTAGATAGTATCTAAATCTTTTTTAAATAGGTAATCTAGTCTCGACCAAATGACATACTTTTCAGTCTTTGAAAAATGCATTCCAGTGTTTACCAATACCCTCATGTGAACCTAAATCATAGTCCAGAAAAATTTAATCTTGTTCTTGACAATATCTATGTATTCAGGTTTCATTATATTCCGTGGTCTTCTTTTCTCTTCTGAAGTCTCTCAATCCTCAGGAGGAAGAGATGAAGATATCACCTACATTGGTAAGTCCTGCAATTCCTATCCAGGACATCTAAGTCTGTAGACATTTTCGTCATACTTTTTCTTGTGATAAAATTTATTCCCACACAGCATACCTGTCTTTTGACAAAGACTTAACATAATAACTTGTCTTTTACCTACACTGTTGAATAATCCTCGTAATGAGAGGTTACAGAAGTTTAACTTAGCTAACAAAGAACGTGAATAAAGTAGTATTTATTACTATGCGTGTTTTTTCTTGTTGACATTTTTAGGCTTCTTTTTATAAAGCTTTACATATGTTTAAATAACATTCTGTGTCAAGTCCAAATAATGTGTTCTATTATACATTTGAACTGTAATGAGTATCAGAAAGAAAATTGGCACATAAAAATTTATGACAAATAAAATAATGAAAAATGGTAACAATGATGAAAATGTTGAACAAATTAGCAATGTTTTAATGTACAAAGAAAATATGTATAGCTGAATCCTAATATATGGGGCTGATTAAGGGTATTGCTATATGCTTTTATTAATTAGGCTGAATAAGGGGGTCCTTTTCTGTATGAACAGTCAATTTTAAACCTCAGTAGCTAGGTACTTTAAAAACAGTATTGTAAGAATTAAAATTAAAAAGTACTCTAAAAATATTTTACCTACTGTTCTATATAAGAGAAGGATGTAGTTATCATCAAGATTTTAGGCATAATTAGAAGAAACTTGACACATCTCTTAAAGATACATTACCCTCTTCAACTCTAACCAAATTAATGTGTTAAAGACTATACATATGCTTCTTCCATTTTAAATGTTTCAGCTCAAATGCTATTAAAATATAGAACTTGGAAATATCAGAAAACATAAGTCATAAGTAGCAGAAAAGAAGCAACACGCATGTGCCTTTCAATAAACAATTGACTAGAAACAAGATCTTTTCTCTTTTTTTTTATTCAGTGAGGGAAGGGAAGGCAGAGACAGGCTCCTGCATGAGCCTCAACCAGAATCCACCCAAAAGCCCACTAGCGGGTGAGGTTCTACCCATGTGGGGCATTGCTCAACTGAACTCTTCTTAGAGCCTGAGGAGGAGGCCATGGAGCCATCCTCAGCGCCCCGGGACAACTCGCTCCAATCAAGCCTTAGCTGCAGGAAGGGTAGAGAGAGAGAAAAAGAAGTAAGAAGGGGAGGGGTGCAGAAGCAGATGGGTGCTTCTTTTGTGTGCATTGACCGGAAATTAAACCTGGGACATCCACAGGCCCAGTGGATGCTCTACCACTGAGCCATGTTTCATCTTAAATGCACACATATCATCACACTTCAAACCTCTCTCTCTCTCTCTCTCTCTCTCACACACACACACACACACAAATAGATACATATTAAATCAATTTTATACATGATTTAAATTAAATATGAGTCATCCTGGCCAGGTAGCTCAGTTGGTTAGAATGTTGTCTTGATATGCCAACAAGGTTTTGGGTACCATCCCTAGTCAGGGCACATAAAAAGAATCAACCAAAAAATGCATAAATATGTGGAACAGCAGGTCAATGTGTCTTCTCTTTCTCTACCTGCCTCTCTAAAATTGATAAAAAAATAAATTTAAAAATTCCTTTACATGTTAAGCAGAGCAAAAAATAAATAAAATATGAATTGATTTTTCTACA
The DNA here is from genome assembly GCA_037038555.1 of Rhynchonycteris naso. Classification (NCBI taxonomy): domain Eukaryota; kingdom Metazoa; phylum Chordata; class Mammalia; order Chiroptera; family Emballonuridae; genus Rhynchonycteris; species Rhynchonycteris naso. The sequence goes on along the minus strand of CM072999.1, from coordinate 170,823,179 downwards.
TAAATTTTTTTTAAGAATTCTTGTTCAAAAGCATTTTACAAACAAAAACATTTGGGGGATAACTGGGAAAATTTGAATATGAACTTATTATAGATGATAGTATGGATTTATTTAATTTCTTTAGCTTATTTAGCTAATTGCCTTGGCTAGTGATATTGTGGTTAAATAGGAAAATGTCTTTAATCTTAGGAGATGTCATGATACCTGCAACTTGCTTTCTTTTCGTGTGTCTCCCATTAAAGAAAATATTGCAGGGGGAGAGAGAAATGTGACAAAACATTCATATCTGGTAAATCTGTGATATGGATATACAAACACACACAGCATGTTCACCCTGTTATTTCTATAACTTTTCTCTGGGTTTAAACATTTTTGAAATAACATTTGGGAAAATAATAATTCATTTCATATGATTATAACTACCAATATTTGTTTCAAAGGAAACTATTTGATCCAACACATGAGCCATGAACCACAATCAAAACTATGTTCTCCCAGCTGCCCTCATCGGTTTGAAAGGATTTCATTTATTTAAATGAGAAAAAGGTGCAGAATGACTTGAGGAGAGAAGGGAAAGCAACTTCAAAGTTTGGGGCTATGCCTGTCACACAGATGCCACATTTCAGGAGGATGGGCTCTGCATTCCGCTCCTCAGCTGCCCCCTACCAGCGGACTGATGGCTATCTGCAGGGAGATGCAGGGGGCCCTCCAGGAGGGGGTGAGTGCAGAGACAAGATAAGGAAAATGCAGTGACCTCAAACTGAAGGAAGATGCATCTCCCTGGGGTTTTCATTTGGATGGATCTCTAGATAGAGACAGGTAGGGAAGTGGAAAGAGCTATTAGAAACCAGGTGATAATGCATACGGAAATTGTAATAAAACGAGCCATTCTCCACTCAGCTTCAAGGAATGATGACTTCTAAAACCAGTTCATTATACGTGAATTTGTTTCCTGTATTCAATGCAGCAACGAAAACATGAAACTACTCTGAAACTAAGAGAAAAAGAACACATTAATTTCGAAATCTAAATCCAGATTGAGAGTGAAGATGCAGGGGTCGTGTCTTTAAAAAGAATGGTTTGGCACATGGTTCTTCAGAAATGTAGGTGGGTTTTAAAAATACTGTTGTGAATAATAATTTTTTTCCTTGTTACCCAGAAGACAAAGAAAAACAGTGAGTGTTGACAACACAGTATTGAAAAGCCACCCTAACCAATTTGTTATCCACAAATATATATATATAATTTTTAATTTACTCTAAGCCAGCATGCTGGCTCATAGTATCTTACTTTTGTGTCATTATCTCTCTACCATACACACAAGTCATAGCTGGGGATTTCAACTCGCGGTGAAGCTATGCTGAGATTCCAGATCTCAGTGGTGTTGGCATGAACGCTGGTCTCTTCAGTCATAGAGAAGACAATATCCTAGGGAGACTGGAATTAGTCCTATTTTGCACCATTCAAGCCAAAATGCTGCTTATCAAGAAGCAAGTAATTGCTAGCTAATGGCTACAGGGGGGAAAAAAAACTATTGCATTTCAATCTAAGCATCTCTTGGCACATGACAATAAAGAAAGCTGAGGAAAGTATAAACATATAGTGGGGACAGCTTTTGGAGGAGGTTAAATAGCAAACATTAAAAAGGCCAGTTACCTCATCCGACTGGGAGGGACTGATTCTGGGCATTGGCGAGACTTGAGGAGTTTTCAACTGTGTGCTGTTGCTATCTGGCACAAGCTCTCGGTGGACCGTTTGGATGTGGTTCTGGAGTTCATTTTCAGACTCAAACTTAACGTTGCAGCTCGAGCAGCGAGTCTTCAGTCCCCCTGCCTTGCCTTTCCCCTCAATGGCACTCAGACTCTCGTTCTGGCCCAAGCCCGGTCTGTTCGTGCCAGGAGGGAGGTTGATGCCTGGGCTCCCGCTCTTACTGAGATTCACACAGCCAGCACACAGACCGTATGGCAGGCCGTTGATGTCAAGTTTCACCAGATCTTGCTTGGAACGGAATTCTTTGAGGCAAGATGCGCACTTGTACAGTTTCTGGACATGCTGGCCACGCCCTGTGGTCTGAACTGCGGACCCATTCCCTGTCTTCTGCATGTGGAATGTCCCATGAATTTTGAGTTCTAAGGTGGAGGTCACCGTCTGCATGCAGACCACACAGCGGAACCCCGTCAGGGAGTTCCTCAAGTCAGGGTGCATTTGGCAATGCTCTAAAAACTCCTCTTCACTCTGGAGCGGCATCTTGCAAATCCGGCAGTTTCCCGTGTCAAGACTCTTACTATGTGTGACTTTGTGTTCAGTAAGAGTTAAGAGGGAGGGAAACCGCTCTCCACAAATAGGGCACATGTAGTGTTTGACAGGGCCTAGGTGCGTCTGCATATGCTCACGAAGACCATTTTCAGAGAAGAAGGTTCGAGAGCACACGTTACACTTGTAATTCCCTTTAATGAGCTCAGCTTTCTTCTTCACAATGGCGCTCTCTCCGGGTCTGATGTTGTGGTCTCGGAGCTGGTGGTTCTGCAGCAGAGTTTCCATTGTGTAGGCTGCCCCGCAAATGTCACATCCGTACATGGGCTCTGAGGTGTCCACATCTTCTTCGCTCCCGTCGTGACTGTTGTGGGACTCTTGGCTGTTGGTCAGCAATGTCTGCAGCTCCACCTCCTCCTTCTGCACTTGTTCGGAAGCCCCATTTGTCCCACAGTTGGGAGTCTTGGTTTCGAACACACAATGCTTTTCCCGCAAGTGTTTCTCCAGCAAAATGATGGCATGGAAGGCTTTGCTACAGAACTTGCAGTTGTACTTCTTACTGTGAGTAGTGATGTGGCACTGGAGCTCCACCTCGGTACCAAAGGACTCACCACAGAAAATGCACTTGTGCACTTTCCCTTGGTTTTCCAGGTGGTTGTGTTTCACATGCAGCTGCAGGTCGGTCTCATTGCGGAAGTCCCAGTTGCAAGAGGTACATCTGTAGACTTTCTTTTCATTACTGTGCTTCACTGCCAAGTGGAGTTGAATGGAGACTTTTGAGTCAAAAACTTCTTGACAGAGGGTGCAGCGGAAGAAGACAAAGGTGTGCATGTCCAGCAGGTGTTTCTGAAGGTCATCCACCGATGTGAACTGTTTATCGCAACTCTCACAGATGTAATATGTTGAGGTGATCATGAAATGAATAGTAACATGCTTCAGCAAGGATTCTTGGTTGGGGAATTCCTTGTTGCACTGAGGACAGGTCAGTTTTGGAAGCACAGTGTCGAGATGAGTTTTTAGGTGAGTCTGAAAGCTGTCCAGGGATGTGTACTTAGCACCGCATTGATTACAGATGTATTCTCCAGCCGGACGTGCAGGTGCACCTCCCACTGCCTGCATCATTTTAAGGGAGGTCTGCTCTATAGCCACAGGAGATAGGGGGCTCAAGGCCCTGGATTTCTTCCCATTGTGAATATAATTCAGGGCCAAGGGAATGTTTTTGTGGTTCTCTTTGATATGTTTGTTCAGTTTAAGAACGCTGTTGAATATTGGAGAATTCGTACAATATGAACAAGAATAGACTTCTACTACCGGTTCTTTTGGAGTCCCAAGCACTGGAGACCCAAATCGGGAGCCACTGAGGTCACAATGGACCTGTCTTATATGCTCTTCGAGGGAAGAGTCAGTGAGAAATCCCATGTAGCAATGGGGACAAAAGAATGCATTGCTATCCTTTGCTGCAGGGTTAGCAAATCCGTGAGAACATCGAATGTGTTCCTGAAGGGTGTTGAGGTCATTAACAACTTCAGAGCAGAAGTTACACTGGTAGACTATGGCAGGCATGGCAGAAACAATCAGACCTGGGTCCTGAGTTTCGTGCACTTGCTTAAGATGTTCATTTAGGTTATATAGTGAAGGCAATACCTCCAAGCAATACTGACAAATATGGGCCTGCTCTGGCTTATCTAAGTGCATAGTTTTCAGGTGAATCTGCAGAACTGCTAGACTCGAAAATAACTGCTTGTTGCAGTAAATACAGCTGTAGGTAACTTTTGCTTGTTTACTTGAGGCAACGGTCATGTCAGGGGTTTGCTGGGCAGCCCGCTTCCTCCCTCGACTCTTTGGGATTGGCGGGGCAGCTTCCACCATCGTCGAGCTGTCTACTGAAAGGTTGGAATCTGGAGTGGTGCTGGACACGGAGGTGTAGCCCACAGTGACCAGGGAAGGACTGTTGCTGTGATTGCAGGACTCCGGTTGTTGGTGACTATCCATGTGGCTGTACAGTTCCTCAACCGTGTGAAAACTCTCCGAACAAATGCTGCACGAGTTCTTCTTCTCCCCACCATGCAACTGCTCCATGTGGTTCATGAGGGAGGTCTCCTCTACAAACAGCTCGTGACAGTAGACACACTGGAGGGCCGCTCGGTCCTCGTTTGGAGAGCATTCAGGGTGGCACTCCGCAATGTGCTTCTGGAGGTCTTCTGGGAAATCGAAGCCTTCCTCGCACTGACTGCATTTCTGAGTGTCCTTCATCTTCCAGTCCTCCATCCTGGAACCAGACTGGGAACCGTCCTTGTTCCTCTCATGAACCTGCATGTGCCCGTGTAAGGAACTAGAAGACAGGAACCCACGGCGACAAATGGCACATTTATATGGCTTGTTGGAAGTATGAGTCTTTAAGTGGATTTTCAAGTGATCACTTCGGGAGAATGCAGCATCACATTCACTGCAGTGGTACTTCTTGTCCCCTGTGTGGAGTTTGATGTGGCGATCTCGGCTCCGTTTGTGTTTGAACAGCCTACTGCAGTAGGTGCATTTGAAAGGCAGTTTGTCACTGTGACTCTGTTCATGGTGCTTTAGGTAGCTGAGGCGGCTAAATGACTTGTCACAGAATTGGCATGGGTATGGGAGTCCAGGGCCACCTTCCTCCTCTCCAAAATCGCAGCCTTCTCCATGGCTAGGGGAAGTCTGGTCCTTGCTGGAAGGTGAGGAAGCTGGCCAAGAGCAGGTGGGATCATCTTCAACATCCACTCCATCTGCAATGAAAAGCGATGAGACATTTTTGTATTACATGTTCAGAATTCAAGAATCAACTTATGGTGTTATTTCAATAAGTACACACAGTTGGACCATCTAGAACCATCCAGAAAAAAAATGGAGGAGAATATTTGAGTGTAATACTTTCAGTTCTGAGCTCAAAGCTATTATTCTACATTACTTTTTACTGGACTTAAAATACAAAAAGATATTAAATAGTGCTATGTCTAAATTACCCTTTTATTACTTTTTATCATTCTTCCTTAGAAGCAAGGTATATATTATGCATTGACAATTTTATTAAAATGCAGATTTTAATATATTTAATGTTTTTTTTGTATTCATTCTAAAATGATTTGCATATTATGTGAAGATCTGAAGAACCAAATGAAGAGAAAATATTACAGGAATGATTTTAAATTAATGCAGTCAACCCAGATGTCTAATATTTAATAAAAAAATCCCTCTGCATTTTGCGTGTTTTTATATAAAAAGGAAATTCTGAAGACCCAAAATCTTTTCCGGGGTTCTTATTGATACAAACCTTATTGCTTTCTGCAAAAAATATTAAAAAGTAAGCACATGAAAGAAGACAGAAAACACAATAATAATTATGTCTTGTGTAATAAAAGACAACCAGGATTTCTTCAATAACTGAAAGATTCGAATACCATAGGCCCTAAAATGAATTATTAAATGTTAGAAGGGTACTGCTAGATATTACATGTAGCTAGGATCAGTCAGGATCAAGAAAAAATGAGTTTCACAAGGGCCAGATTGTAATAGTGTATTTTGTTTGGAAAGTTCAAGAGGTGGCCCACCATTTCTTCCTTTTGCAAAAGTTTCAGCAGCATGAACTTCCTTAGCCAAACAGGACTTGCACTTTGAGGTGATCAGAGACAAAGCAACTTGTGAAAAACTGGAAACAGGAAAAGTGATAAATGATTATGGTAAATGCTGAGAGATTTATGGGTAACAGAGAGAAGACAAACAAGACTGAAAGCCAGATATAATGTTAACAAGTTATACAGGACTCTATCTTCTGTTAGGTGGGGTTTTACCTACGCTCTTAACAAGTGTGCATGCTCACTTCTTTTGCTTTCTTAACATTCATGCAGAAAATAAGATATCCTCACACAGGTTGCGAAGCCTCCTTTTTGCTTTTCAGAACAATCTATCATTCAAGATCAGAAGAAATTGTAAAAGCTTTCACTCTCCTCTCCAAGAGAGCAAGGTTTTTCAGAAATGCTGACAAATAAAGACCATGAAGCAGAGCAGTGATTGTATTAGAATATTATTAGGAGAGTCTAATAATATTCAATTAGAATGTGATCAAATAAGTTTTTAAATTTTTCAAAGCTGAAGTTCACTAGCAAGCTATATTATCAACATAAAAGTAGAAACTGGCGAGCATTATGTAAACAAATTCCATGTCTGCTTTCTTTAAGGTAACAAGATTTTACTAGATTATCAACCTCTTGCTTATCCACAGGAAACAGATGAGGATCATTCTTTCCTGCATCTAGAAACTGATGACAACACCATCTCCCTATCAATGCCAGATGGCAACCATCTAACTCTGAGAAAACAACTAAACACCATTCCTGGATCCCTGCCCACTGCAACAAAGCTTCGTAATACAAGTTGAAAACTGCATGATTTAGCAGCCTCATTTATGAGTCTATAACCCAACATGTTTCGAGCACAAGAGAGGGTCTGATAATTGTGGGTGTGATTTAAATTTAAAGGTAAATTATTAAGAATTTATGCATATTCACTCAACTCACCACCGACTATATTGAAAAACAATTTTAAAAACTTTAAAATTAAAAAAAGATTGTTTATTCTAGCTTTTCCTTTAAAAATAAGTCATCTAACGCTGGTATCCCTAAAACAAACCAAAGTTTTATATGTCCTCTAATTGAAAAACACTACGCTGTATTTAAATTTGCTCAGCAGTTCTAGATATAAATCCACCACATTGCACATTTATTGTTTAGGCTTTTATCCTGCTCACTCACTTAAAAATATTTTCAAGCACAACATCTCATTTATACAGTTGAGGAAAACAGTGAATCAGAATTTGTTATACATCTAGACAGTTAGAAAATAACTACTAAGTCTCAAAATTTAGCAAGAGTATTACTAAATTGCAGCTTGTGTGCAGGCATGATATGTTATTATAAAAATGTACAAAGAATTATAGAGCAACAGAGCATTATAAATAGTGTGCAACCCCTGACACCATGCTTAAATCAGGCTCCTGTCTGTGCGCCATGCCTGACTATACCTATTACATAACTGTTCATTTAAACTTGAAAATTTCAACTACATGTCAAGTAAGCTGAGGTTGGGATCAAGTTTTTACTCAAACCAGGACTCAAGGGGGCTAGAAACCTTTTATTTTCTCTTTTTTGCCCCTTGGTCTTGAGGGAGTGGATGGGGGATAAGAGTGATAATCACATATGATGGGTCTTGGTAACTGGATGATGTGTCTTTTTGTAACCGAAACTCATGGAAATCTAGGGAATTCATAAGGCTTCGGTTGGGGAATGGAGTGAACTGAGCAGAAGTGAAAACTTGAGCAGGGAGTGTTATTTTTAGAAAAATAAAGGTGTCACGAAAGGCTGATTTCTGTTTTTAAATCTATATTGTAAAAAGAAAAAAGGAAAATAAAAGCCACTCATTTTCTAGTACTGTCAATGGACCTATTCTCCCAGGAACACACAAGGAACTCACTGACAAAATTCCCAGTGGGGTTGGTCCCAGCTCTAAGGGTATCAGGCTCTCCCAAGACTTTTGTGGTGGTGGTGGTGTTGCCAACATTCTCTGAGGTCTACATAAGTCACTGAAAACTATCCGTCCCCAGTAACCCAAGCTTTTCAGCAGTCAAAACACAAGCTCTGCTTAAACGGCTAATAGAGATTTCAACAAATTCAAGTTCTTTTTTTCATATGGAAGAAACTACAGAGGATTCCTGAACCAATCTGAAAACCCTTCCCCCTTTGGCACTCACTAACTGCTACTTATAGGAAAGTCTTTCTGTCCTATGGCAAAGCATTCTGCATTTCCATGTGAAGTACTTTAAGATGCCCATGTTAACTTTTAATTTTGGAAATCAGCCACTTCACACTAGCTGACTCTCAGAGAACTATCGCTCTTACAGCCAGAATAAAACAAAAATAAATAAATAAACAAACCAGTTTTAAAAAAAGCACACACAAGTAAAAAACCTTTGCTGGAACCCAGCTCCGTGGCCTGAAAGTCTATTTAAAGATGCAAATGCGTGTGCATAGTTAGTGCAGATGTTTTTCTCCTGCAACCGTACTTGCCGAGTTTCACCATTTCCATAAAGCACATTAAAACAAGTGTGTGAACACTCCGAGATGAAAGTCTCCAACACTCCTGAGACTTTCAGTGGAAAGTGGAGCCGCCTGACTTTTCTCCAGGCAGACAGGAATGCCCATGATTCAGCAGCCTGAGTAAATAAAAGAGGTCCTTATTTCCTAATTTCCCTGGCTGGCCACGCTGCAGCAGCCTCTGTGCTCCTGCCAAAGGGGATGCAGAACTGGAACTACACCCAGCCGCTGAAGGCCCGTCTTTGTTAGCTAGCCAGGCTTTCCCGACCATCTTCTGGCAACAGAGCTGCCATATCCTGCAAGGAAGACCTCCATCTCAGGCTCGAGGGTTCTCTTGTCTGCCTGAGAGGACGAAACAACAGATTTTGCCGGGTCTGTGTCGGAGGAGGACAGCTGGAGACTCGGTTAGCGGCACAGCAACACCTGTTCAGTCATATTTATAGGGAAAAGTGCTTGCTAACAGAAAAGTGAAGTCATACCAGAAGACGGTATTTCACAGAAAAAAAAAGAAGAAGAAAAGACACCAGTACACAAAGTCCCTTTGTGACATGAGCTGCCAGCCCCTCATGCCAACCTGGGGGGTGGGAGGGGACAGCAAAGACTGGAAGTGATTTTTATCCCTGCTGTTAGGGATGAACAGACAAGCACATACCAGGAAGACCTACTCCATAGCCAAAAAGGAACCTATATTGGTAGTTTACAGCCAGCCACGTGCAGGAGAATGGCCGAGGGTCCCAGCCACTCTTTGGTATTCAAGTCTTATCAAGTAGCCCCCCCCCCCTCAAAAAAAATCAACGGAGAAAGAGAAGATATGCAAAAAGGTTTGGGGCGATGCTACTGGCCTATTTTGTATCATTACTCACATCTTAGTTAGTGTAAGGCAGGTTACAAGCTTCTTGGGGGCGGGGGCCAAGGCTGTTAGAGCGCTCAGTCCATCAATACGGGCAATCTGAAACTACTCAGGAGAAAATAAAGTGACAAGGTGCTGAATCACTGTAAATGTTAAAGAAATCACCTGAATTTCTGAAGTCATGGAAACTTTCGATACTTTTTAGTTCTTCATAAGGCTGGGCCTGTGAGAAGCTGGCTTACTGATATCCTTTTGCTACCTGAGCTCATTCATTCATTGAACGGCACAGTGCTCTCTAAACTGCCCTTCGGGGATTCAGCATCAGGTGTGTGCAAGTGTCACACAGCAAGGTTTCCTTAACAGGGACAGGATTTACACCGGCGGTTACTTTTCAAGTGAGAAAAAGAGGTCCAGATTCTGAGGGCCTGGTACCTCTGCTTTCAGGAGTGCAATGACTCACAAGGAGAAACAAAAGTCAGGAGTCTGGACTTTTATTCCCAGCTTCATAACTGACTGAGAGAGTGACCTGGCTAAGTCATTTAATCTGCTCCTATCCAGGTATTTCCCATACAATATGAAGATACTAATTCTTGTTACTTGCCCTCTGGGGTGTTACAAAGATAAGCGAATGTTTCTAGGGCACCAATCATTGCTGGAAGAAAAGCTGCATATGTAAACAAAAAGATTTACATGTGTTGCATGGATTTATCTTTCCATACATAAGCTTCTATGTAGACAGTATAAACATATTTTAACATTGTTTTCCTTTAATGGAACCACTGAACACAAGCTTTAAGGACTGGCCCAATGGAAATCTAGAGTGCCTTAAGAATTCACAGCTGGATATTCAGCCATCAGAAATACAAATTATAATGGCTAGTGATACCTAAAAATTAATGAGCCATATATCCATGCTCTGTTCCAAGTGTTAAATTATCATATGCTAAGATGTAATCTTGGATTTTTACAGACAGATAACCTTGGAATGAGTATTTTGCTATGTAATTCTGAAGCCAAGTATGTAATTTTGAAATTATCTCCTCTCTCCTTAAAGTACTGGCAATATAACCATTGCATCATTGAACATCAAAATAAGTTCACTTAGTAGGTATTTTTTTTAATGTGGAACAAAGATAAGACCAAAGCAAATTTCCAGGTTATTCCCTGCATTGGCTTAAAATGATTGTTTCTACAATAAGAACAGTTCTGAACTTCCATATTAAACAAAATTCATAGACCTTTTTTCATTCTTTACCTGAGCTACCTTAAGATAAAATGATAATCCTGAGGGAAATGCAAAGGTGTGTATAAATGCTAAGAGAAGCTAGGCACTAATCTAAGGGAAGAATATTATGAAATGTGTGTTTAACAGACACAAGGTAACAGGGATATTTGTCACGTTGACTCAGTGCCATCGCAGCAACAATTTTACACCACCATATTTAAAATAATCTAATCAAATTACACAATATATTTGAAAGCAATTGTTTAAATTGATAAAGGATATGGTCATTCTAAATACACCATTATGCATTATTACCCAATTGTTTCATTTCATTCTCAGTAGAAATGTCAACAGTTTCAGAAATGCTACAACTTTAATAACTATCATACTTCTTTTTTTCTTTAATCAACAGCCCCACACTAAATTCACTCCTTTGTCATATAACTTATTTAACTACTTGAAAACGAATATTCTTTATGGGGTGTTCAAAAGAGAAATATAAACTTTAAAATTATTTATAATTCACAGCTGCTTTTAAATTGTGTAATATTCCAAATTGTTCTGGGAGGACCAATTAAATGCATTAACAGTTCGGTTATGAGGAAAAAGGTGGTCACCGATTAATGATAGGTGCTGTGGGAAGCAGGAGTTGCTGGTGCACATTTTTCTAGCACAGTCTTAAAATGAATTCCAGATATCCAAGCTCAGAGGTGGTTGGGTTTTTTTTTTTCTTCTTTCAATACTGCCTAATAAAAAAGAGCCTCACTTTCCCCAACAATCCTTTAATGCTTTGGAGGAGCCAACCAAGAGATAAGAAGTTATCACCCCTCTGTTGCTCTCCTTAGGTGATCCTGGTCTTTATATCCAGGCTGTCTCTTTTACCAGACACATTTCTATGTGCAGAGAGAAGTACAAATGTTTTGCTTGCTGTTGCTTAAAGTTCATTTGAACAGACGGAGCTCAATGAATTCCATCTTCTGCAGCCAAATTAAACAGAAAACAGTGCATTCTTAAGCAGTTCTCACTTAACTCCACCTCTCCAATCAGAAAAAAGCTGATGTGAAACTAGTTAAAGAACAGTCATCGTCTCACTCACAGAAATGAAGACTTTGTGTTTCTGCAGCCAGACAGAAGCAAAAGTAGTTTCCAATTATGTGTGTGTGTAGTGGGGGTGGGGTGGAAATAGCTTTCCTTTTACTATCTTTTGGCTCACTTAAAAATATGTATAGCTAATGATAAGCACCAACGTCTTGGCATTCAATAATTGGCAATCGTGTATTACATATCTGTTTAGAATGCTGTGGCTGTGAACATGTTACATTATTTAACATGTTTATCTTTCCTTTAATAATGACAGACACCATCAAGATGAATTCCTGGATCTGTTTTCTTTTTATCTCTACTATTTTGAGTTAGAAGACACGTGTAGTTGCTTTGTAGTGTATTTATAAATGAATTCATACCACAAAGGATTTGAAGTAGTTCTTCACTGCTTATTTTGTTCATTCATTTATTTAACCAACATTGATTATACAACATCTACTATGTGTTTAGGTCTGAATACTAGCTTATGAGCTCTAGAAATTGGTTGTTGTTTTTAAGTTTCAACCTCCTTGTCTATAATATCAGAAAAATTCCAGCCTGTGGCTCATAATTAATATTATGAGAATCAAACATGACACCGTATGAAAGAACTTTCTGAACTGTTAAGATATAAAAATGTACTAAATCATTACTACTACTATGAAAGTCAAAGTTACCCTTAGGTGATAACTGATAAATGTGCAAACAGTACAAAAGAACAAAAAAACCATAATTTAGTTGTTGCTTTTGTCATATTGAGATTTTAATAATTTTAAAGGACTTAAGGGATATCTTTGTTTACACATAAACACACAAAAATGCCAAAATGATTCTGAATGCTATTATAGTTATCTTGAAAATGAATATATATGAGTTCATTCCTTATAGCTGTACATACTGACAAGGTGTGATAAATTCATTAGTGGAAGAAAATCCCCACAATGGAATGGGCTGCATTCAAAATCCTGAAGTCACATTCCACAACTCTGACACCAGCCCTATAACTCATGCTTACTTGTTGAGAAATTTCTTGAGGCAAATTCTATTTTGCTTCAAAATCCTTTGCACTAACATGAAATATACCTATTGAACTTCAAAGAAATCCACACCTTTTAGAAAATACTCATCAAATTTCTTCAGGGCTACCATGTTAATCGTTAGTAATTTTAAAATTAACTTCTTCATGGGGGAACATAAGGTAAAAGGGATTCTTCCAACTAAGAGAACTAAATTTGAAAATGGTTTCACTGGTACATGACGTGCCTCAGACTGTTTTTAAAGAACTGCCATAATCCACTAAATTCATAAAGCAATCAACTTCTATTTCAAAGAGAAATCTGGTCTAACAGAACATTTTGCTGTATTAAACTATACTGATATTTTTCCAACATACAGGCTTTGGTCCAAGGCTGGTAAAGTATCTGTCACAAGAAATTTTAACAGTCCTGAAGTGGTCGATGTTCACATGAGCTGAATTTCACCTGCATTATATCCACCGCAGCAGTAAAGCTGACATGAATTTGTGGTAGTTTAAAAAGGGCACACTGTATACCTCACTGCAGATTAAGCCACTGGAGAACACACAAGTGTTGAAAGGCTAAAATTTAATTAATGACCAATTAGCACCCCCTGTGGGTTCATTGTGCAGTAAAGTGATAAATACAGTATGCTAATATAGAAAAAGCTATTATAAAGATTGGGGGGGGGTAGTACTACAATGCTCTATTTGGAATTATGATACAATGGACCTCAGTGTTCTTGATTTTGACGTTCAGGTGTCCAAAATTAGACAAGAACCCTCAAGGTCTGGGACACATACTCATTTTTTATTTTAAGGCACAGAGTTCAACTCACACTGTCAGGTGGAAGTATAAGATCCAGTCACATAGCTAGTGAGTGCATCTAGCCAACCACCCAGCAGCTTCAACTGAACCTACATAGTTTGTTTTGTCTATTTGTCAATCAGTCTTTATGAATTTTATAAGGAAGTAACATGCCATGGCGGTATTAAAAAATTGGGGGATGCTGGACTATCCTGAGACTTCATGTATGTGAAAAGCTTTACAGAAGGACAAACCACCAATGCATCCTCACATCATAGTTTTTATGTTTCATCAGAATCGTTAACTTCCATATTAACACTTACATAGTAAAACTGAAGTTGAAAAGTGAGGCTGGATCCCAAATAATCCAAATGATATAAGTAGTCCTTTATTTTAAATGAGATAATGGTTGAAAAAATGCTGTATAAACTGCAAAGGACAAAACAATTTTCTTAAAATAATTCTAACTAGAGCATGACAACATATTTCTACACAGATCATATTATGTTGATACCCACACACAGTTGTTGTTGTGTTTTTTTTCTCACTTACTTTATTAGGCAAATTTTGATACAGGCAATCTTAAAAATAAAGCTAAAAGCTAATTATCACTTTGATGAATTTCCAGGTACCTTATTCTCCCTTTATTTTCTATGTCCTAGTTTTGGTTCATTTACTCTTACCTAGAATTTCTACCTTAGAGTCAATACAAAAAATAAATCCAAAGTAATTCATTCTATCATATTTTTTTCTTGTTAACAGTCCTGTTAACTTATTTATGGGAACTAGTACCAGTCAAAATTGTGGTATAGTGTGTGTGTGTGGATGTATGTTTTAACAGAGTTCCCTAAATGTTCAGAATAGGCAAAATGATTTAATGCTAAAGAAAGTTTTGAAATATTTTTGCTATTTCTCATTCTGAAAGTTTTAATCATAGTAATTTGCCACCTAATATGAGTAAATGCACAATCATGTCTGAATGAAAACTTCATTTGAGGAAGTCTTTATGAGGCTTTTTACTGATTAATATATATTACAGATAATTATAGTTTTTATTAAATTATACATTTTTATAAAATGTAACTGAGATGAAACATCTTGTCAAATATCCCAAAACCAGTGATGAATTCAGGCCTCAAGAACTCGATGACACCTCCACTAATACTACTTTATTTTGCCTACATCCAAGAAAATTTTAACACAACACAATGTGTCAGAATGCAAGGTACTGTGGCCACAGTCACAAGCCAGGTAATAGAGTTGGTTGGAGTCCAGCCCCATCTTTGTTTCACAATGACATTTACATACCTATCCCTCTGATATCCAATACAGAGGACACAAGCAGAGCATACTAAATTTCACTGAAAACATAATGTACTAATATGATTCAAATAAGAGTAAATTAAGAAATTCTATTATTTCTTATTCAGATAACATGAAATGCACCAGTTCTAAATGATAATTTTCATAAAGAAATTTGTGGCAATATTTTTTATTTCACCTCTGAAAAGGGGAATATGGATAGGAATACACATCTGTATACATCATAAGCTTATTGGTCTGCCCCTGGCAAAAGTGTTTATAATATTCAAAGACATAAAACCTACTAGCACAGCTCTGGGATCCTGGCTGACTCATGGCTGTCTGTGAGAAAGGGCTGGCTTCTGAATCTTTCTGGAGCTTCCTCCCTCCCCTTCCGTGCCCTACTCTTTGCTCATAGTAAGATGACCTGAGGTGGTCTGGCCTGAGGTATGCACACTTCTGGGTTGGCCTTGAGGGATCAAAGGGAAGAAAATAAGTGAATTTGATTGAAGTCTACACAGAGAAAAGAAAGTCAAGGCTGTCATCTCCAACTTTTCTCTCTCACTCACACACACACACACACACACACACCATAGATTTAAGATATGTGAGAAGTATTAGCCTTTAGGATAAAAAGTGATAATTTTACAAATGAACACACCGGTCAATGAGGACGAGTAACATGTCATAATCTTGCACTAACAATAGCAGCTGATGGTGGCACTAAAACCCAAACCCAGTTCCCAGTGTGCAGGTAAACATCTTAACCTACGTGTTAGATAACTCTTAAGTTCCTTCCCTAAGCCCCCTTCCCCCCAAACAACAAACAACAACAACACTGCATATGTCATTAAGTCATTTAGTTTTTATGGGTTAATGAATAATCTTGAAATGGTGTTTAATTTTGTTTCTTGTTCTTTTTCTATTACAAAACTAATTCATGCTAATTGTCATAGGTATACAACAAAGGACAAAATCAAATAACAATTCTAAAAACCCAAAACCCGCTACTAACAAGCCATGACAGCCTATCTCTTAAACTTGATTTCACTTCTGGCTACTGGCTAGAAAAGTCACACACATGCACGCACGCGCATGTGGGCCATGCACTGAGTTCTCCAGTTCTTCTTAATAATGGGCCTCCCTTCTTCCCTCTCTTATTTCTGCCTCTCCATCCTCTCCTGAGAGCGGGTGGTTTGGTTTGGTCAGGTCAGGCACTGGCAAATACAGGCTAAAGAAAAGGTTCTATCAACTGGTACTGTGGTCAGCTTCACCTTCCTCATGCCTCTAGAGCGGCGATGGGCAATCTTTTGAGCTTGGTATGTCAAAATTTGCCAAAAAACCGAGCATAACTCAGGTTGTGTGTCACTTCTAGAAAAAACAGCCTAACCGGAAGTCCCAGAACTAGACGCTCTGTGCCGGAGTTCTGTTGTTTTGGCCTCCAGACCTCCGGCACAGAGTGTCAACACTACAGCAAATGTTTTATCCTCAGCTACTGCACCTGGCTGTGCAGGAGCCGAGGATGAAATGTCCTTCTCCACATGCGGCCCCATACTTCTCTGGTATGCGGCTGCATGCAGCTGTGTGTCATCGAAAATGGATACGCGTGTCAGTGCTGACACACGTGTCATAGGTTCTCCATCACGGCCCTAGAGACACATTCCCTGCCATTCATCCAAATGAAGGGTATAGTAAAGGCTCCTTCTCACCTTCTCCTAAGCCACCCTTCCTTGATGATTACTGAAGCCAATATGACTCTACTCAACAAGACCAAAGGCTGACCCTCTGTCCCAACCACATTACCCAGGGTAGAGTTTCTCAGTCTAATCCACCAACCACCTGAGCTATCTGTTAACAATGCAGTCTCCCAGGCTCCGCCCCAGGCCTACTGAATCTTAACTTCTGGGGCTGGGGCCCTGAAATCCCCATATTTGACAAGCTTCAGGGTGATTCCCTTGCACTACTGAGTAAAATCTTTTATTTCCCCTGAACTATTTAAGTGCTCTGCTTTTCTTTGCTGTACTTGGCTGTGCGTGTTTCATAGTTGCTGCTCTGCACCAGACGACCTGAAGGAGTGTTTTCGCTCCCCTATTCAAAGACCACATTGAACCTGAGCTCTTACAGGAAGCAGCTTTTACAGAAAAGAAGAGATTATCTCCTTTTCTGTCCCATCCCTTAACCTTGCCCCCTCCCATATTGAGTAGTACTCCAAGCTTCCAATCTTTTCAATGTAATGTTCAATCAGCCCTCTCTCTGCCCAAAAGCGTCACTGGTGGCTGCTTATAAATTTCTAGAAAAAAGCAGTAACCATTTGGAGGAATTATAAAGTTCTAAGGACATAAAGGCTGGGTGCTACATGGTTAGGATACAGGGTTCTAAGTGAACAGCTTGTCTCAAATGTGAACATGGAAATGTCTATTGCCTAAACTTTTGTTCTTAATTACTTTCAAGCTGTATTAGGTTGATGAGAACTATCAATAAGCTGTGAAATGCAGTTCGCTCTGTGACCAGTTTATTTCACAGAAAAAAAAAAGTTTGTCAGAAAACTAAATGCAAAAAGAAAATGAATATCTGAAGAAGGAAGAGGGGAAAGGGGAAAGGCACTTTGAGAATCAGCAATACTTTCTTTTTCCACTCAGGAAGGCATGGCTACAACCACTGATGAAATGGGTAAGTTTGCACCTCTCTAGAAACTGGAGATAGCTTGTGTTTTGAACTGGCTCCTCTCGGTCTCCTGCAACTTCCTGGGTTCTGCACTTCAGCCGGGCAGGCCACACAGTAAATTAAGCCTTCTGCTGTCAGAGGTGGAAAGGGAGGGGAGCAGAAAATTGGCTTGATCGCAAATGATTTTTCTTGGCTTCATTACATCCTGTTTAAGGTCTTCTGAGTAGCTCAAGGTGTCTTATCTCTGGCTACCAGGGGGTATTTTGCCTTCAGAGCAGTTAACATACTTTCTCTCTCCTACTCCTCCTATTCCTCTCCCTCAAGCTCTTTTTTCCAAGCCATTTTATCTTATCAGACACATCTCTTCAGGCTGAGGAGAACCCAGTTTATCAGAAGCAGTGCACTCTATTGTCATTCCAGGCTCTCAGAGACAAATGAAAGTTTAAGTCAAAAGAAAATCAGTTAACCTCTTCCCAGGTTAGAAATACTCCGGACTGCCTCACTTTTTTTCCTGGTGCTAAATGGGAGCAGTTATCCCCTGCGGTCTGCATGTACATACACAGGACATCTACCTGATCAAAGTAAGAATTGAGAAACAAAGCTGCTGGAACAAAACTGCCTAACAACCTTATATAATGCGGGTGCACCCTCCCCTTCACCAGGGACCTCAGTCAGTGACACCCCCTGCCCTTCACCAGAGCCCTCAGTCAGTGACTCCCCCCTGCCCTTCACCAGAGCCCTCAGTCAGTGACTCCCCCCTGCCCTTCACCAGAGCCCTCAGTCAGTGACTCCCCCCTGCCCTTCACCAGAGCCCTCAGTCAGTGACTCTCCCCTGCCCTTCACCAGAGCCCTCAGTCAGTGACTCCCCCCTGCCCTTCACCAGAGCCCTCAGTCAGTGACTCCCCCCTGCCCTTCACCAGAGCCCTCAGTCAGTGACTCCCCCCTGCCCTTCACCAGAGCCCTCAGTCAGTGACTCCCCCCTGCCCTTCACCAGAGCCCTCAGTCAGTGACTCTCCCCTGCCCTTCACCAGAGCCCTCAGTCAGTGACTCTCCCCTGCCCTTCACCAGAGCCCTCAGTCAGTGACTCTCCCCCTGTCCTTCACCAGAGCCCTCAGTCAGTGACTTCCCCCTGCCCTTCACCAGAGCCCTCAGTCAGTGACTCTCCCCTGCCCTTCACCAGAGCCCTCAGTCAGTGACTCTTTCTCTACCAGGGTCATTTATGCACCATATCATGGGAAGAAGACATTCTGATAATCTACTAGGAAAAATACACCCCAAAAACTAAAAGACAGTGGGAGCAAGCAGGGGAACAATTGTCAAGAGAGAAGGTATTTCTTTCCAGGTGAACCTAAACACTAAACTGTGAGGTCAACATAAACACTAGACAGTTATTAGAAACATATGCAGTGTACATTATCTCTAATAACAATGCAAACACCATTACTCAAATCTATTAAAGAATCAGATAGTCTGTCCAGGGCCCCAAGTATTGAGGATTGATGCTTCTGCTACAAACTTTGTAACAATAGTCCACAACCTGGGGACACAATGAAATTATCCAGGAGCTTTTAAAAACATTGGTTCCTTCCCTGGATCAATTAAATCAGACTCGAGGGCTGGGGTCCCTGGGGTGTACAGTCTAGGTTGACAACCACTGCCCTGGACTATAATGGGTCAATTGAGAAACCCCAACCAAGGTGGCCTAAAAGCCAGACTCCCCCAAAACACTCCGTGATTATCTGGCCTCACCTATCCTGGGACATGCAAGCCAGCACAGGGGCAAGTTTCCTGCAGTAGTGTGTGTCAAATGCAGACACTTTAAAAATGTTACAGCAAGCAACAGTGAACATTCCAATCACGCACCGCTATCACATGTAAAAGAACAAGACGTGAACAGTTATTAGGTGTTTCCTCTGTGTACTTTACATTCCTTTCAAACATTTCCATTCCTCTCCTTCATACCCAGGGCCCCGTGGGCCCTTTTCTATTAGTGATAACCCCATCCTTTCACCTGCAGTGAAGGTTCTCTTAATTGTCCATTATCTTAGTGTGTCAGCACAAAGGAGCAGGGACAGAATCCTCGTCCAAATGGTTTCACCTCCCTCTCCTGAGAGTGATGCCCTTGTCAAGGCATTAAAGACACAGAAAACCTGCCACTTATCAGAATTGTATTTGAATCGAACCACTGTCCTTGAAAACTGTAGGCAGGAGATGGTATCAAACTGCCCCACACTGCCAGCTTCAGTTCCATGGTGGCTAGGACAATCTGAAAAGATACTATCCAAACTTCGCCATGCATTCCTCATAATAGAATTACAGGTAACAATGAAAACGTGTCACTGATTTTTTTAAGGGTTAAATACAAAGAAATTCGTGGGTTAGACTCTTCATGAATACAAAGTGAAGAGTTCCAAGCCCTAGGACACCTCTGAATGTAAACTCACTGAGGTACCAAAGCATAAAACTCCTCTTGCCTGACCCATGGTGGTGCAGTGGATAAAGTATCAACCTGGAATGCTGAGTTTGCCAGTTCAAAACCCCAGGTCAAGGTACATATGGCAGTTGATGCTTCCTGCTCCACCCCCACCACCCCCGTTCTCTCTCTCTAAAATGAATAAGTAAAATAAAATAAAAATACCCTCTTCTAATACCACCAATTCTTAGCAAACATAAGTCAAGACTTCTAAAAACCACCTTTATCTTCTAATAATGAGGGGAGGAATGAGCACATCTTTACTGATCCTACAAACAAATTTAAAAAACAAATATTTGCACCAAAAAGAAAAAATCAGACAGAAAAAAATATATTATTTTCAAATACTCAGGTCACTTAGTGTGACCTCCACATCTCTGCATTTCCTTGCCACTTTTTACACTTCTTCCTTTCTCAATTTGAATCCACACAGCCTTAGAAAAGAGGAATTTATGCATGCTTCTAACAAGTAAACAAGTGTACAAATTAATTCAGAGAGCAGTAATTTTGAAAATTTTCTATGTTTAATGTGCACTGCAGTTAAACTACTTTTTCTGTACAAATTAATTTACTGCATCAGTGATCGATGTTTATGTTTAGGCAATTTTATTTCTCAGTATGGTAAAATTAGACCTAATAGTTGCAACCTGTTATGTCCAATCTGTCACTGAAATTCAAATTGCCTTTTTCCTATTATTCAAGGAGCAATTTGGAGGAATTAAAGCCATCTAAAAACAGAAGACAAACAATTTTCTGTAAGGACTCAACAGTCTGTGTCATCAACCAAACCCACACCCCTGTGATCTCTCCTACGCAGGTTCTCCCAACATGATTTTTTCGCGGTTCTCAAACTTCCACATCTGGTAAGCCACACATGAGGAAATTTTAGGACAAAATAAAACTGTATCCTAAAAATGTTTATTCTTCAAGAGAAGTAAGCCAGGATTCAAAGCCTATGTTGCTGACTCCAAAATAGCAACCCCAACCTAACAGAAAATCCCAAACTTCATGGTTCGTGTATGTGTGCTACACCCTATTCTGGGGGGTTGTTTTTATCACCAAATATATTCTTTACTCTTTTTTCTTAAAAATTATATTTAATTCACCATTTTCTTTTTTACTGTGTAGGATTCTATGATTTAGATGACTAAAATTTGAAGTTTGCAGTGATAGATGACAGAACTAGGGGAAGAATTAAGACCAACCTTATGAATAAATTTTGTTTTGCTTGGTTTTTCTCTTTGTTTAGCTACGAGTTGCGCCCTATGTGGGGGTTAATGCTTGCTCTAGTCTATGAATACCATCTAAATGGAGATGCTGGGAGGCAACAAACTTGAAAAGCTGGTGCAAAACCTTTAGGGCCGTGGACTGTGGGAGGTAGAAAACCAAGAGGAGGGTCTAATTAGGACCTCCAATTGGGCTCTAATTAAAATGGGGACTAAACTTCAAATATTCTATATCATCATTTTAAAATACGCTCTCAGTAGGTTTTTGTCTTTATCAACCAAAGAGCCCCAAATGAATTGTTCATAAAAGCATCATTCAGTATAAGAAAATTTCTAAAAACATTTATTTGGTAACACTCCCTGCCTGCTATCTTCTATTCCCAAGTCCATCCACCCCACTTGAGTTTCTGTTGATTACAGGGAGATTCCTCATAGATTTAGAAATGTTTCATCATGATGGGATAACCTGATTTTCCCATATTGTTGAGTTTCCTCATAATCGGTGGAAACCTGAAGACTTCTATCACACCAGTCATCTTTTTAGCTTCACAGTGGCCAGTGACTGGCTTGAATTTGGTCGTGCTCTCCTCTTACTTGGCTGAACTAGCCAAATGAAATAACGGTCCAGCCTGAATTCAAGCCTCGTTTATGCACCTATGGCTTCCGTTTGTATACAACTCAATAGTCTCCAAAGGATACCAATTTACTTCCCATAGGGAAAAGCAAACAAGACAACCCAAGGTAGCTCTTCCCTGCCACTGACACATTCACATACAAGTTTCTAGATGGAGATAAGAGGACATAATTAAGAGAGGTCATTTGTTCAGAACCACATATCAAAGCTCAGCCTCATTCTATATTACAGAATATCTGGTGCTGAAATAAATGAAATAACACTAACATAAATATCTTTCTCTTGTTTTTTCTCTCTAACTTTGCCATTATCGCTTTTTAATTTCTAAGACAAACTTATTTCCTCAGACCATTACTTAGATCATCAAGCTGATTAATAATTTTACTTCAAGGCAGGACTGATTAATGTGGATTATTCAACTGATTAACACTGATACTATATCACATATCCAAGTGAGCTCTAAGTATCATGGTTTCTAAGAAAAAAATTAATTATTGAACAGGGGTTAAGTAATGTGACTTGGCCTTTTTAAATTTGGAGAACTTGATAATAATGTACAATTGATTTATTTGTCCTCTTTTTTGGCTTTCTCAATACCAAAGAACTAAGAAAGAACACATGAAAACAGAACTTATTGACTGATAGTATTTTAAAGCTCAGGTCTATGACAACAAGAATCTATTGTTCACCTACAGAAATTCATTGACTTCAAAATGACAAATTTACAAGATATACAGATGAATGACCCACCAGCACCTTCTCCTTCTCACTCTTCATCAGCAGAGTCCACACCAAATCCAGGAAGAAACTACAAGTCTCCCTCCCAACACTGGCAAATGGAAGGAATTACAGCCATCCTGACCCCTAGAGACACCTCCAGGGTAGCCCACACTAGCATTTACCCTGCCAGCCTGAAGTCCTCCTACTTTCAACTTCCCCAGAGAAGTTCTAACACATATATGTATGTGGGTGCACGTGTGCAGGCATGCACACACAAACACATTCACTCTTCTATAATGCTTTTTTTTTCTTATTTATTAATTTTAGAGAGAAAAGGGGAGAGTGAGAGAGGGAGGGAGACAGAGACAGAGAGAAAGAGAAAGAGGAAAATAAATGTGTTCCTTTCCTGTATGTGCCCTGAGAGGGGATGGAACCGGCAATCTCTGCTCTTCAGGACCATGCTCTAACCAATGGATTGTCCTGCCAGGGCACATTCACTCGTATATATTGCCCCGCTTCCAAAGGTCCTGTAAGAGCCTGTATACTTACAGCTTCTCCTCCCACACCACCCCTGGCATTTCAGGAAGACTAAGTTCTCATAGAGACTGACCCCTCCAGCTTCTTCTATTCAGCTACCTTCTGGGACAGAAGTCCCTGGAGCTCACTCCTCTGTCCTCACAAGTATTCCCAATCTCCCATGCCTCCTCCTGTTCTAGAGGAGCCAGGAAAGGCTCAACTCTCTGTGCCCATGAAACACAGGAAAATGGACCAGGAGCTCCTGATACTGCACTGAATCCTAGATGAGTGTGTCTACCTTCCTTAACGATGAGACAGAATTAAAATTCCCACCTAAATAATGCTTACAAATTGTTGTTACAATCATTGTTCAGTTACAAACCAGAGGGATCTTTAAGAGATTGAAAAAGGCAATCCCTCCAAGAGTACAAATTCTAAAAGGTGCCCTCCTGTTAGAGGAACTACAAGAAACAGTGTCCCTTCGACTGGTTGACTACAAGCACTGATGGATTCCGCTCCTTCACCGTTATTGGGGACCTCTGTGAAATTCATAAACTGTATAGCTGCAGCTGTGACCCTTTACTCCAGAGTTCATGTTTATTAAAAACAACAACAACAATGGATGAGCTAGCCCAAGAGCCTAATCCGCATGTACTGCCTTGTTCCACTGGAATTCCAAGTGAACAACTTATGAACTAAACTTTAGGTGGTTTTGAAAACAGCTGAAAGCAAACAAATCAACTTTGTTGTAGCAATTTGTCATTGATCTCATTTATTTATGCAAAGTTGCTGAGTCTCTTCTAAAAAGAGAAATTTTCAAGTTCATTAGTTTTATGGTGGGGCATCAATGAATACTTTTTATAATACATAACTCCTTCATGATGTATCTTTGAATTAATATGCATTTTAGACTAAGCTTCCTACATTCACTTTGCAGCCAGATGGATGATGGGAAACCCAGGAGAAGGTGGCTTATCTAAGGAAGGCAAAGATGTCTCAATTGTTTCTTAACTCATTCAAGTCTACTTACTTTCACCCATTCATTCATCAAACAGGTATTTTCCTGGGCACTGAGATAAAAAGGTATACAAAATGTAATCTCCACTCACCTTGGGTTTTAGGTAAATATGTACAGAGTTATTTTAACTGTACATATATTTTTAAAAGGTTTGTGCTCTTAATGAAAAAGGTTCTTCAAAATAATTGTTTTATTGACTTGAGAGAGAGGAGGAGAGAGAGAGAGAAAGAGAAAGAGAAAGGGGGAAAGAGAAACATTATTGTTAGACTTATTTTTCCATTCATTGGTTGACTCTTGTATGTGCCCTTACCAGAGATTGAACCCACGACCTTGGCATATAAGGATGACCCTCTAACCAATTGAGCTACCCAGCCAGGGATGAAAATGATTTACAACAACTACAAAAGAGTCTGCTGCTTCAAAGCTACTATACTTCATGCTTATTTTGTGAATATTCATAATATATAAGGTTCCTTAATACACAGAATATAACACCACAATCAATTATAGGAGTAGATTAAGTTTCCAAAATAGGTAAGAATCATTCTCTTGCATAGACTGATTTTTGTATTTATCCTATTTTTTTCTCCAGCTAAATTATTGGCTATATTTTATATTGTTTTTATAAGCAAAGGTTTATCAAAGCCCCTTAATGTTGCTTCTATAATGTTGACAATAATAATTAAGTAAATGTTATTTAGTATCTTTTTTTGAAGATTCAGTTATTGCTTGGGGTTTATGTCATTTGCATTGGTGTTCCTGTCACCATTCTCTACCATCTCTTAAAGTAATGTTTTGCTTTCTGGTGAATTTCCCAGTCGTATCTCTTACCAACATGTTACCTTGGAGTGAGCTCAATATGACCATTGACTTTCCTTTCCCCACATAAGAGAAGATTGTGTTCAATTGTCATTGATGTTTTCTCTCTCCCCTTTGTTACCTCTCTTGCCCAAAGTCTTGACCATTTCCTTTACTATGGTTGTGGTCACATGACCTTATTCTTTTTCACAACACAAAGAAGTTTTCCACAGTACTGTACATTCTATGTATGCACAAAAGCTCCCCTATTTGGCAGCACTCACTGCTTCTCAGACTAGCTCTTGTTTTACCTAGTTTACATTTGAGGCCCATTAAATGATCTAGTGAATACATTTTCAGGTGTGTCCTGATTACCACCTGACTTGCTCTTCCAATTTATGTATAAACTCCATAATGCTTTCTTGAGTACCTGTTTGTGGCTGAGACTCTGTACCTGGATAGTACATGCAAAGTTGACCAGGACAGTGAACTATTACACTGAATAGTTTACTGACTAATGAATGAAGAAAAGGCATAAATGTTAATAAGTGATTATAACACAATAGAATCAGAAATGTAATAAGAGCCTCTATAGAACTGTTGTAGGAGCTCCATGAAAGAAGTAACAACTATATCTTGGAGGACATAGAAAGACCACCCAAGGTGATGTTCATATTGAGCTGAACCTTAAAAACTAACCAGTAGTTTTCCAGGTATAAAAAAGAGGACTGGTCATTCCAGGCAGAGAGTATTATATGTACAAAAGCAAAAATTATATGATCAGGGAACCACCACTGGTGTCACATGACTAGAAAGAAGAACTCAGACTGGGCTGTGCATGAAAATCACCTGGAGATATACTTTTAAAATATTGATGATTGTACCCTCCTCCCAGACATTCTAATTACATTGATCTGGGGATGAGTTTAGATCATTCTATATTTTTAAAAGTTTCCTAGGGTATACCAACAGAAAGCCAGGATCTGGACTAGAGCGTAGTTTGTTGGAGCAAGTGGCAGAAGACACACAGAGTCAGATCCAGCTCACCCAGACTTGTCTATCAAGTTATGGCTTTGAGCTTATATGTAAGCAAAGATCTGTTAAAGGATTTCAATCAGCAGAGAAGGGACTCCATCAGCTCACTCTATATTGGGAGGGAGTGGATGAAGGCTAGAGGCAGGGAGTACACCTAGAAGGCTATGGCAATGGCCCAGGTGAGAGAGGAAAACCTAAAGTAAAGCTGTAGCAGAGGTGACAGAGTGGAAAGGATGCCTTGACTTTCTTAGAAAAATGGAACCAAAAGATTCGGTGACTAACTACAAATAAGTGAAGGTGAAATCCCTGTAACGTCTCTTCCTAATTCATTACCATTTATTCCACTACTGTTACTACATGGCCTGTCAATTTTGAATCTCATACGTTAAGAAATAGCTGGACAGTGGCACAAACTGCCTTTCTAATTAAAGCTAACTATCTTAAAACTACACACCCTCAGAGAAAGGAAAAAATGAGTCTAGCTGGCTAGATTAGAACAAAGTAGTCATCCCCATAAAATAAAGAGCTTCACATGCATGCCCTAATGATGAGAGGTGAGCAACAACACCTTTGTACCTGAAATACTATGTTCCATACCCATGACACATTACCTAAAAAAGAACACAGGCAATGACAACAACAGAATACTGAAGCACGAACAATTCTATGTGTTAACATTTGTTCATTTGTTTTTGTCCTGACTCTCCTGGAAAAGTCTTTGCAATAATAAATGTATATTATGATGTTCTCAATTACATAGTGGCATTTTTAAAATGTAAATGTCTTCATCTGGACTTTTAGGGGAAGATAACATCATATTTCTAAATAATCTGGAATAGCATGAATTACTTGGAAAGTATTCTTGATATTCAAAACAATCCTTTTACCCTGATGTGCTTTTCTAGCTTTATCTAGAAAAAGAACTTTGTATAAACCCTTTACATACCTCTCCCACTTACTCCAATAATTAGTCATTAATAACAAAGTGTAAACATGTAAGACCCTGTAGGCATTGACATATGTCCACAAATTTCCTTCTGTCTAATATGGATACAGTTCAAGTGTGCAATTCTTTAAAATTCAAATACTGAAAATTATTATAACCATCTAACAATTCTTGAAGACCTACTGAATTGAATTCTTAGTCAGTATATTTTAGGAAGATTTGGCAAATTAGGCTTGCAAGCTAAATGCACCTGTTTTTATAAAGTTTCACTGTAACATAGCCATATTTATTCATTTATATATTGAGCATTAGCTGCTAATACTGCAGAGCTGACTACTATGACAAACCATAGGCCCAAAGAACCTAAAATATTTACTATCTCGACATTGACAGTAAAAGTTTGCCAACCCCTTTATTACAGTGTTGTTCTACCATGTATTGACAACCTTCTCTCCTATACCAAGCATACATATTTATGACACCATGTTTCTTTGCTTTTTATTTCTGCTTTCTTTGCTGAAATAGAATTAGACTCTGCCTAAATTTACTGAAATATCACACTTTTTGGTGGTAGTAGGGAGGAGAGTTGGTAATTATATTCTGAAACAAAATATATTCTAACATAACTACATAAATTTAATTGTATTAATGACTGTTAAGAAATTTCATCTTTCAATCATTTTTCAGTTGTTTATTTATATAATCCATTAATATCTGTTCCTACTAAGCAAGCCTGCTTTTAGAACCTATTGTTTATGATTCAGCAATCTGCCACTGCATGGCCAAAAATAATCATCCCTCATCCAGATATATAAATTATCATTGGAGATTTGTACACCAAATTCTACTGTGGAATACAACTGAAGTAAGCTATCATTATTGTTCTTTGTGTGAGGTTCTGCTTCTTTAAAACTGTTTTATTTTAAATTTGTCAGAATTTGTTCCTTTTATTCCCATAAGAATTATTGCTATATGCATGAATTTCTGCCTTCAGCAAAGACTGTAACAATCTTTCACCTATTGGCCTCAGAGATTAATGTCTGTGTGAGTGCCAAATTCTTAAGAAACTAGCTGCCAAACATGTTATCTTCCAAATAGTGAGCTCTGATTTTATCATTCCCTTTTGTAAAATTCCCTGGCATTCAGAAAACCATGCTGTTGATATGTGGATTATACAAATTTTACAGGCTTTGACTTTGATTTCCCTCAAACCTATCCATGCTCTAGTCCAAGAGCAATTGTCCGGTCATCTTGAATTTAAGGTGTCTTATGCAGAAATCATGTCCTTCCATTTGGTGAAAAATGATTATGAGGCTAAGGGTTCTTAAGTAAAAATTTTTTAAATATATTAAGTATAAAAATATACTCTATAAAATGTTAATTTTAGATGTGAAAATATCTATATATTTGATGTCAAACAATCAAACAACTGAGTCTTTTCCTTCTTCAGCTATGATCTTCTAGAAAAAGTATTATAAACATAGAATAATTTTATAAATAGGTCTTTAAAAGGACCTATCTGTTCTCTAAGTTACAGATTTTAATTCTATATTGCAGTTTTGTAGGGAGAAATGTCAGTTTGCTCTGTACCATTAGAAATAAGAATGCTGGGTCAAAAGAAAACAATAGCGTTTGATGGAATTGGCTTTTCTTTCTCCTTTTCCATTTCTATTTGCCAAACTGCCCGGTCTGCTCTTTATGTAAAACTGCAGATGTCTTCTTATTAATCAAGATTCTAATACATTCCAGATGAACAAACAACTTCAGCACTGCAGCACGTACCACTCTTCTTAAACCCAGGATTTATTAGACTCACCCGTTCCAAGATCTCTTAACTTAAAAAAGATGGCTTATTGTTCCTATTTCTACAGCAAGGGCCTAATAAATGCACTAAAACTATGTCTTTGTCCCTTTGCAATGCAACATTAATGGAGATTTCAAACTCTACACTGTAACATTACCCAAATTCTCTGAAACCCTAAGTAGTTTGCTGAAACTCAATCATCCATATACAGAAATCATAGACAATCAATACAAATGCAATATGTTACTGATGACATTAGGGAAACAATGTCCCAGAATCCTTTGCAGTGTGCAAGAATACATTCAATATTCACTCTATATTCCAAAGTGGCAGTCAAAACGTAAAGCTCTAATTAAAAAGCACTCTTTGGTGACTAGCAAAATATTTTGCTTTTTAACTTTTCCTTATATAAGGAATAAATTGGGAGAAATTATCTCCACACATGTTATTGATTAGCTCAGGGCTGTGAATTCTCTGATTTCATACTGTTGATATTTCAATGAGAGTTTACCATGTAATTTAATCAATCAAAATTTGTTCAAGTACTGGTATTTAAAAATTAAATTCCACTCAACAATCGTTATTTTAAGTATTTTTATTTGTACCATTTTCAGGCTAGAGGAAAATAGATCTTTCTCTATGTAATCAAAAGAAAACAGGACAGGGAAGTAATAATAAGGTGTAAAAGCACATATTATCCCAATGTATGTGGCTAATAGCTTTGCATAGCATTAGCACCCTTCTTACTGCTCCCAGTTTACTAATGTTCTTAGTAATACTGGACTCCTAAGGGCGGTTCTATAAATACTACATTTATATAGAAAACTAGGAAAAAATGAAAGGTTATAATATTAACATACCAAACTCATTTTTAATTAAAGAAATAAAAAAGCCCAGTCTTTAGGGGGTTGGGGAAAATAAGGTAGTCAAATGAGACCAATTAACTTCATTAGCTTCTGCAAATACCTAGTTTTCTAACACATTCCGGTTTTTCCATCTACTCCACCATTAAATGTGTCTACAAATTAACATTTTATTTATGATTCAGGTTCCAATTCACAAAAATTATGCAAAAATTATACAAAGACCTAAAACTTTATGAAAAAAATACAAAGAATTACATTGCACATTTACCAATTTTTTAAAGGTTTTATTTATTGATTGTAGAGAGAAAGAGGCAGGGGAGGAGTGGGAAGCACAAACTTGCAGTTGCTTCTTGGTTTTGCCTTGACCAGGCAAGCCTGGGGTTTCGGACCAGCAACCTCAGCATTCCAGGTCAACGCTTTATCCACTGTGCCACCACAGGTCAGACACCACATTTTTTTTTTTAACAAAGTAATCTGGATCATAAAATACCATGTAGTACATAATCAGTATACCTTCCAGTCATTTCTGTGTCAAAGACAAAGGTATTTTCCATGGATACATTTGAAGAAAACAAAACTGCTTCTTTTCTACCTCCTCCTTTCTTTGTTGTCATCTCATAGCAAAAGGCACAGGAGCTTCTAATTCAATATCTCATAAAGTTCTCTCTACTTTGGCCTGCTGTCCACATTAAACTCAAACCCTATAGGGCTTCCATAATGTGCTAGAAATGCTTTATATCTGCGTTTTAAATGCTGTGCAAGTATTTGTGCTTCTACTGGCTTATACAGTGGAGCAGAGCTTTCAGAATATGTAGCAAAAATAAACAAAACTCAGTGTGGGTAAAAGGGTGTGTGCTGATTCCACTTTAACTACTATTTTTAAAAACCTTATCCATAAGACAAACCAACTTTCTTAGTATTTATTGCTCCTCAACTGTTCTTGAACTGAGAACAACAGGCACTTTTACAAGTGAACTCGGGAGTTATTTAAATTCACTTTAACTTCTGTAAGGAACTCTTTATCCCTTGCTGACATGCCCTTTTATTATTTGATTATTTACAGCAGTACTTGTTCATAAATCAAGTCCATACACCTCTTATGATAACAGAAGAACACTTAGAAAAAGTCAGAAAAGAATTTTCCTTTTGAACTGAATAATTCCAAGAAGCTGTATTTCTACAAATTACTGTTGGTCCTTGGCAAAGGCCCTTTCCGACTGGGTACCTGGACCCCTGCAGTTACATTTCTTAGCACTGCCAACTTCTAAAGACATTACTGATTTTGAAGGAAGTCTATCATATTCAGGAGAATTGGGGGAACCAGTTGGGGTTTGAAAGCATTAGACCTACCATTTTTGTAACCTAAACTAATTGTACCTCCATACTTAAGTATATTTATTCTACCTGACCACTTTACAAAAGGAAAGGTGTTCCAAGATGTGTATATGTTTGGTTTTCAAATTTTCTTTTGACATGTTTCTATTTAAATTTTGTACTTCCCCCAAAAAATGTATTTGCTAATATACAATGGAGCTATCATACATCAAAAATAAATGAGATCTAGCATTTTGGATAATAAAAAATGTGGTTAATAAGGAATGATCGGCACATAATTCACTCAGATCCTCTGGAGAAATACGGACACAAGCAGAAAATCAGCATTAAGGGCACGGCACAGCACAGTGTTGGCTTAGACTACACCTCCCCAGGCTTCAATAGCATCTGTGTGGAGGAACTATTTTCAAGCACCTTACACTTCCCTCTGGGTAATTTTCACACATAATATGAACTCAAATCCTTGCCTTGACTCTTCAGTTACTTTGACTGTGTGGTAATCCAAGAATCCATTAACATGGTATGATGTTATCACAGAGAAGGGTAGAATTTTACAGCTGGAAGTAGCCTCAGAAATTAACTTGTCCAGTACACTGTTTTTCAGCCCAGAGGAATTTGACTAAAGTCCCATAATAGTAACTGATGCTTTTTATTTTGGGTTCTAGGCTCTGTATCGACTTCAACAGCAGATATAGATAGCAGTAAATAACAGTGGGACTGTAGGGTTCTCTGCACCATACAGCAAAGTCAGTGAGGCAATGTGAATGCAGCAAAACTGATGCAAGTACTGGTCTGACTTATTTGGTCACTACCTAAAAAAACATATTTCAACCCCATTTTGATAGGCCCAAATTAAATCAATTAAATAGCAAAACATTCCCTAGTAATAAAATAGTCATATATCCATGCTGTCACCCAGGACTGCTGTCCATATTTTGATTTCTAATCAAATTCTCACTTACCTATAGCCTCATATCTTTTAAAACCAATTACATTTCTTTCTGGCAGATGGTAGTGGAATTGTGGTCATGGTTGATTTACAGGTTTTTCTTCTTGATAACTGACATCTGGCTCAAGGTACCTTCTATAAACCGAAGTGAATGAATGAGGAGAGACACGGGATGTGGGTTCCAGTTTCCCCTATGTCCTCAAGCAGTGGATCTGAGCTCGGAGTTCTCACAGACACCAAAGAATGGAAGAAGCAAGACAAGAAATAAGAATGGCCTATTATATGTACTCGTGGCCCATTGTAAAAATAAGACTTTTTCTCTGAATCTTCATTGATACCCACTGTTTTCTGTAGGGGTTATGGTAGCTTGTTTGATTACAGATCTTTGTCACTGAATTTTTTCCCCACACCCCCTTTCTTTTCATATACTTATACAATGGAGTGGTGTCGTCCCTAAGAAAGAGGTTGAAAGGAATGAACTAGCACAATGAAAACCCCAGCAACTGTTATGTAAATTTATTATGAATTAACTAAAAGTACAAATTTACTACATTATGGCAAGCCTATAAAATAGCAATTTGTCTTACTGTATGTGCCATTTTAATGTGTTCCAAAGTGTACTGTCTATTTCTGTGAACCAGATCACTCAAACTTTTAAGTGCAAAGTAAATGTAAAGTGTTGCCTTTTAAATAATATGCAGCCATGGTGCAAACTTTTCTTGTTTTCTACCTCCAGTGTGGTCCAGAAACACAAAATTATTGCTTTTACTCAAGTTATCTGATCATTACACAGAGCATGAACCTGCTTGTGATTACTTTACATTTTACAATTATTGTTCTAACAGCTACTTTCACTGTTCTGGAAATAATTGAATTTGTTAATGGGTTATGGCTCTTTATACTTTACATAAAGAGTAAAAAGGGAGGTGGAAAGTTTAACTATTTTTCTTCAAATTTGTACAAAACTGCAACTTCCTATCACAAAACTCCCAATATAACCATTATATAAGAATGTATACAGTGCTCTTGGGTCCTTATTTTGGCAGATATTTTAATAACTGAATATACTTTTCTATATACACTTTCCCTGTCAGTTGATTTCTGATGTAAAACAAGTTAGTATTTTAATCTATATAAATCATTCACATTTGATATTAGAAAATATTTGCTTCATTCATTATTTTATTCAACAAATACCCACTGAATGCCTATTACCTACATGGCAAAGTGATGCCTGTTCAGAAGATACAAAGGTAACAATTACCCAGTCCTCACTCTCCGGACTCAGAATGTAGCATGAGCTAAGCATTTAGTAGAGTTAACCATATGATTCAGCATATAATAAAAAAAACTGGAAGCAGGGTCTCAAAAAGATTTTGCACATCCATGTTCAATGCAGCATTATTCACAATATCCAAGATGTAGAATCAACTTAAATGTCCATCAATGGATTAATTAATGAATGGATAAAGAAATGATGGTGTACTCATTTAATGGAATATTATTCGGCCTTTAAAAAGAAGGAAATCATATCTGCCACATGGATAAATCTTGAAAACATTATGCTAAGTGAAGTAAGTTAATCACAAAAGGACAAACACTGTAACGATTTCATTTATGTGAGGTATCTCGAAGTAGTCAAATTCATAGACACAGAGAGTTCAAGGGTGGTTGCCAAGGGATGAGGGGTGAAGAGAATGGGGAGTCAGTGTTTAATGGGTATTGAGTTTCAGTTTTGCAAGACAAAGAGTTCTGGAGATTGTATAACAATGTCATTGTAACTTAACACCAAACTAACCTGTACACTTAAGAATGATTAAGATGGTAAAATTATATGGTATATATACCTTACCGCAATTAGAATTCTTTTTTAATTTAGCAGAATTAAAAGAAAACATATGAAAATATGATATAAAGAAAAGTGCAAGTGCCTTAAAAGAAGTGCCGCAGTGATTCAAAAATGGAAAAGATGAGGTCAGGGTAACTCCGCTCAGGAAGCATTTAGGATGCGCTTGGGACGGCAGTTGAGTTTCTGAATCTACCCTTGAGCCATGAAGGGTTGAAAAGAGGCTCCCCACTGGGGCAATGTGTAAAGGAAGAATGCCAGATGCCAGATGATGCTGAAAGGCTTTTACTCTGTAGTCCTTTGTGAGGAAATGGGGCCAACTGAGGAAGAATGACAAGAGCAGAGATGGGAAGAACAACAGTGCTGAGTGGAAAATAAAGATCTGTGCATAGCTGAAGGGAGAGAACTGAGTTCACTATGGACAGAATGAGGTATCTTTGAGAAAGACAGGTGGTCACACGGCCTAGAAATGTTGAGCATGCTTTGGGATGAGTTCAGAAGAAGACTCTGGAAAGATACTTTCTGAAAGGCACCACAAATATAGCTTAAGACAAGTAACATTCTGGGTGGAGTAAATAGCACAAGGAAAGTCACAGAGGTAGGAAGAGACCAATGGGACATGAAGCTAAAGAGAAAGGTTGCAATCAATCATTGGGTAGGTTGGGGTGGGGAGGAGTACCTGCCAGAGTAAATATGTCAGACTCATTGTTTTAGAAATTTCTGTTGCCTTGAGGAAAACAGAATTGATGATCATTTTAAGTAATATATAAGTTCTTTCATTTAGCTCAAATCTTATAATGATTAAAACGATCTATTTTAGAAAAGAGCATTTAGTTGCAATCCATTTCAGCCCATTATTCAATTGACTTGTCATGATAGGCTTTTAAGCTGAATGTGATTATCAAGCTATGAGTGAGTTGTAGTAGTAAGACCTCTGAACAACTAGGAAAGGATGTCTATGCTCTAACAACACATCTGCCAGCAACTTCCCATGTGATTTTAAATCCATCACTTACCATTTGAATCCTAGTTTTCCATTTTTGATAAATTTAGAAGTGACAAGATTTCTATACTGTTTTCTGAATGAGCAGTTCTAAAGTTCTGAGTGCCTTCAAATGGAGGGCTAGGTGCCTGAGTCAGAAATTCATTTATAAGTAGTATTTTCTTCTTCTTTCTTGAGCCCCAAAAGCCATTAGAAAGGTTTTCTAGAAAATTATTACACCCTAACCCAAACAGCAGTGGTTATGAAGCCTCCTCCTCCTTACAAAACACTTTCTAACTTTTCAGAGATGCCTTAGATGGATAATCATATGTATATTTTAAAATTATTTTTATCTCTTCAAGTCAGAAAGGCCAGGCCCATGTTTCTAAAGAGTTGTGGCTTTAGAGATTTAGAAAGAGCTACATATTCTCTTGATGGGTGAAATTCATCAACTTTCTATCTTTTTTTTAATTTTGTCTTCTTATATTTTGGATAAAATGTTCTAGCAAGAACATTAGACACATAGATACACACAAACACATTCAAAAACTAAGAATTTCTTTTGTTTTATCTGCTATTTGGGGTTTTCCCTATAGTATTCCCCTCTATATGTATAGATAATAGATTAAATAAAGACAACTATACCTTACGGTTATTTATAACAAGAGGTACACTCATAATTGGTAAGAATAATATAAAGAGTGAATGTCTTACTGTTAGATACTCTCTTTGTTTTCTCAAAAACTCATTTGCTTTGTTTCACATATAGTAGCTGTTATTGATGATGAGGTCTGGATAATGTCATGGGAGCACTCCCTTTATTCCAGCAAGAGAGCATGCATAAGATATACCCATAGACTAATACAGAATGTACAGCTTGCCCAACATGAATGCAAGTGATAGGATGAGGCCCAAAGGGAGCTATGACAATTCTCTACAAGTAACTGAAAGGTGCAAATGGCACAAGGAGAGAGAAGAATTATTTAAAGAGGTCTGAGGTGTATGTGAAGAGGGATTACATTAGGCAAAGGGAAATTCAGGTTTTATATCAAGGAAAAAGATTCCTAATAGCATTATGTTAAAGAAATAGCTTCTTCTCAGGAAATTATCTGGAAGCCTGCAGTGATGGAGGGAATTTTAAGTGTAAGTGAAACACACTGGAAATAGACCTTAAGGTTGAACCCCACACCAATGAGAAAAGAGCTTGTTGACCCATCAGTTTTTCAGTCTTCTGTTTCTACAGCCATCTGGATTCTTCTGAGGAAAACAGAGATTTAAGACCAAGAATTAAGACTATCAAACATGACACTGGAGATATATGGTTTCTTTGTTTACCAAAGAAGACCACCTACATGGGTTTCCCAGGGAAGGCCTACCCATCTGCTATCACATAGTATCTAAAAAAATTGAGAAATCAAATACTATTTAGGTATAAAATAATAACAATAATAATAGTTATCACTTATTAATTATAATGTGACATGCAACCTGCTACATGCTTTACATAGCTCAAATCATTTATGCATTATAAAATCCCATGAGTTTTAGAGATGAGAAAACTGAGACATAACACGTGGCTAAGAATCAGTAAGTAGTAGAAAATTTGAAAATGCACAGTCTGACTGAGTCCAGCTCCTGAGTCATCCTTTCCTTGACTATCAACAAGATAGCCAGGAGAGTACACACTAACAGGAGAGCCAGGCTTTTCCTTGCTCCTCCCAAACCTCGGAGTACTGTCAGAGAGCCTGAAAGGCAGGATACTCCTTCATAGGAGTGAGATTAAAGCATAAACTAATTTGAAATTGGCCCATTCTACTTACAGATCTCAGCCAAGTTTGGATGTGTAATTTAGCAGAAAAGAAACTTTTAAAGGAGTGCTTTGATTCAATTCTTGTGAGCCTTGCGAAATAAACCTTCTTAAGTCTGAGTTACAATATCACTTTGTTTCAATTCAACAAATATGTACTGTACCCTCTTATGTACTCAGGGGCTCATACCTAGAAGGGAATCAGATCAGGTCTTCCCCAATGTAGTTGAAAAGGGCAGCCTAGGCACAAACTTGCAGAAGCAGGTGTAAAAAAAAGGCTGAAGGGAGAGGAGAATAAACACAAAGAAATGGAGAGCAGAACCAGGGGTCCAGGTAAACTAGAATCAAGATAATTCATTCCTTCTACAAGTGTGCAGAGATCTACTGAGTGCCTACTCTGGGCCCGGGGCTGAAAGGAAATATAGCAGTCAGTGGTATTTCTGATGTGATGGAGCTTCCAGGGTAGGCAACAAACAGATATCACATTATAGGCATTCTGAGAGAATGTGAGAGCAGACACACCTACACATGGGCACCTAGAGGAAAGAAACCCTTTAAACTAGGAAGGAGAAGGGCAAGGAGACTGACTCCGAACAGAAAGCACCGGAACAAGCCAGAAAGCAAAGGTGTTTGGTCGATCCAAGAAATTGAGCAACTGGGGTTAGGCAGAGGGAATGAGTTGAAAGGTAGGGCAGTGAGGGCTGAAAAACTCGGCATAGGCAAATTAAATCAGAAGTCTAGGCACTTTCAGAAAGCACTTTGAAGTTCATTCTAAGAACCCTGGGAGACCGCTGAAAGCTTTCTGAGCATGAACTGATTTGGTTCAAAGATAATACAGTGCAATGGTGAATGCCAAGGTCGTCTGAGTCTGACACATATCCTGGGTTCATGTCCCGATTCTGTCACATCTTTCTTATGTGAGCGTATTAGATAAATATGCCTCAGAGATAAAACAGTAAAACAAAACAAAGTCAACACCAATCTCTCAGAAGGCTGGTTGGTAGGATGAAGTAAGATGATGGTAGTACAGTGTTTAGCGCATGCTGAGGCATGCTGTCATCATTTAGAAGGGCAGGCAGCACCACAGGAGGCTGCTCAATATGCAGGGTAAAGAGCGTGGGATATGGAGGAGGAAAACCTTAGGCAACTTACTCAAGCTTTTCCTCAGAACCTCAGCAACTTCATCTGAGAAAGGTGTTTCGACCTCATGAGTTGCTTTTGAAAAAGCACTGAGAAAATATAACATAATATGCCTAGCACCACGTAGTAGGTTCTCAATAAATTTAACTACTAAGAATTTATTATTGCCAAGAATTGATGACAACATGTTATACTTTTCAGCATGTCGCTCAGAAAAAGAACTGGGTTTCCTACAATTATCATTAGTCCTAGGTCACTATCGACTTACTGTAACTCTTCGGTGCTTAGAATACTTTACCAACATTATGCTAGCTCTTCAATCTTCGAAATCCCCAAGAGATTCATAGGTATAAATAAAATTATTGAGGGACAGGAAAAGTACAAGTGCATAGAGAGTCTAGGAAGGAAAATACAGATCACCAGAATTTAACCAAAACATAACTGTTGCTTTATGAATAATACATGTGTATATTTTATTATCAAGGCCCAAGTGCAACAGGATCAGGGTGAAATACAGGACCCGGGAAGGAAGAGTCTTCCGGTTTTCGTCTCTCAGCTCCTAGACCTCTGGAGTGTTGGTGCAATGCCACAGTGCCGTTGCCACAGTACGAATCAGGGCATCTGAAAGCAAGCCTGAATCTCTGGAAATCCATAGCCAAGATCATCAGCAGTTTGGTCCAACCTCCCTTGCATCACAGCACCTCCAGTTACAAGCAAAAGACGACTGTGGGACAAGAAAGTTTTGTATCTTTTTTTTTAAACCAACTAAATGCTTTGTTCCTGTTTGGTTAGCCAGAGCTAAAGGATAAGCTTGAGAGCCCAGTGCTCAAACCCAGTTTTAAACCACATCTTCCTGCTCTTTGCAAAAACACCCCGTCCCCTGGGCAGTTACTGAGACTGACTGCCTGGTCAGTTTTATAATTTTATGCTATTTGCCATCTTTGTCACATAATATTCTTAGCACATGACAAGGCCTAGTAAGGGTTGCCTTTCAGTGAATGAATGACTCCACCATCACAATATCTTAAGTCAAAACATAGATTATTTCTCCTATGTTCATGAATAGTTCGGAATAAAAACAAAAAAGGTAAAAAGAATGTGTCTGATCTTCCTCCACTTCTTTCTTCTTTCTTTAAAATAACTTTTTATTTTTCAATTACAATCGACATATGATATAATGTTAATTTCCAGTGTACAACCCAATGATCAGACATTTATATAACTTACAAAGTGATCACCTCGATAAATCTAGTACCTGCCTGACAACACACAGTTATTACAACAGTATTGACTGTACTTTACATCCCATGTCTATTCTGTAACTACAATCTGTACTTCTTACTCCTTTCACCTTTTTCACCCATGCCCCAAACACCCCTCCCATCTGGCAAGCATCAAAGTGTTTTCTGTATCTATGAGTCTGTTTCTGGTTTGCTTGTTCATTAATTTTGTTTCTCAGATATAAGTGAAATCATAAAACTAGTCTTTCCTTGTCTGACTTATTTCACTCAACACAATACCATCCAGGTCCATCCATGTTGTTGCAGATGACAAGATTTCATTATTTTTTTAAAGCTGAGTCACATTCCATTATATATATGCCATACTCCTTTACCCACTCATCTATTGATGGACACTTAGTTTGCTTCCATAGCTTGGCTATTGTAAATAATGAACATATGAATATATATGTTTTTGATTTAGTGTTTTGGATTTCTTTAGGTAAATATCCAGAAGTAGAATCACTGGATCATTCTTTGTCTCTTGTTCTACACTTTGTTTTAAAGTCTATCTTGTCTGGTATAAGTATGGCTAGCCCAGCTTTTTTTGTTAATATCCATTTTCACGAAACATCTTTTAGCATTGTTTTACTTTCATTCAGTGTGTCTTTCCATCTGAAGTGAGCCGAGTATCTTGTAGACAGCATATATAAGGGTCTCCATATGTATTTTGATTGAAGTATTGAATCAATTTGCATTTAAAGTAATTGTAAATAATTATGTGTTTTTTGACATTTTATTATTCATATTATTTTATCTCTTTTCTTCTTCTTCTTCTTCTTCAAGAAGACCCTTTAACATTTCTTGTAATACCTGTCTGGTCACGATGAACTCTAGTTTTCTTCTTGTCTTTATCTGTTCTTCAATTCTAAATGATAGTTGTGCTGAGTACACTAATCTTGGTTGTAGGTCCCTGCTTTTCATTACTTTGAATATTTTATGTCACTCCCTTCTGGCCTGCAAAGTTTCTGTTAAGAAGTCAGCTGACAGTCTTAATGAGAGTTTCCTTGTAGGTAACTGTCTTTCTCTTGCTGCTAAGATTCTTTCTCTTTAAACTTTGACATTTTAATTATAACGTGTCTTGGTGTGGGACTCTTTGGGTTCATCTTGTTTGGGATTCTTTGTGCTTCCTTGACTCGTATGTCTACTTCCTTTACCAGATTAGGGAAGTTTTGTCACTATTTTTTCAAATAGATTTTAAGTTCCATGCTCTCTCTCTTCTCTTTTCTGGCACCTCCATGATGTAAATGTTGGTACACTTGAAGTTGTCTTAGAAGATCCATATGCTATCCTTATGTTTTGGATTTTCCCTCCATCCCTCCCTCCTTCCCTCCCTCCCTCCCTT
This sequence comes from Rhynchonycteris naso, assembly GCA_037038555.1. NCBI lineage: Eukaryota > Metazoa > Chordata > Mammalia > Chiroptera > Emballonuridae > Rhynchonycteris > Rhynchonycteris naso. Next base: position 170,783,143 of record CM072999.1, on the reverse strand, counting down.
CCTTCCTTCCTTCCCGCCCTCCCTCCCTCCCTCCCTCCCTCCTTCTTACCTTCTTTCCTTCCTTCCTTCCCTTCTTTTTTTATTTTTTCCTGTTCTGATTGGGTGTTTTCTGCTTATCTTCCAAACCACTGATTTAATTCTCTGCCTCATATGCTCTACTGTTGATTCCCAGTAATGTATTCTTCATTTCAGTTAATGTATTCTCCATTTCTGACTGGTTCTTTTTCACGTTTCCTATCTCTTTGCTGAAGTTCTAAGTTCTTCTACTCTTCCCTTCAGTTCATTGAGCATCCTTACAGCCAATGTTTTGAACTCTGCATCTCTTATCTCCATTTTGTTTAGTTTTTCTTCTGGAGTTTTGTTCTGTTCTTTCATTTGAAACATGTTTCTTTGTCTCCCCATTTTGGCTGCCTCCCTGGTTTGTTTCTATGCATTAGGTAGAGCTGCTATGTATCCTAGTCTTGAGAGAGGTGCATCTGTTGTGTTGGGTGTGTGCACCCCACCTCATTGCAGTTGAGCCTCAGTTACTGTTGGTATGTCAGTGGGAGAGATTTCCCCAAGTTGATCAGCTATGAGTACTGGTCATGATCACAGCAGTGGATTTGCTGTGTAGTGGCCGACTCCATGGATCAGGACTCACTTCAGTGGCGCTATGGTACTCAATGAGTTCTCCCCTTGAGTGTGTCACTTGGGGAGGTGGTTGAGTGGTGCTTTGGCATGGTCTGAAGCTGTCCCTCAGCTGCACTGGCTCTGGGACCTCCTGAAAGGCGCAGGCCAAGGTCAGCTGCTGCCTGTACTTTGGCATGAGCTAGGAAGTGATCTGCAGAGGGCTGCTATTTCTGTTGGGCTTGGAGGTACCCAGGAGAGGCTAGGCTATAAACCAAGGCTGGCTGCCACCAGTGCCAACCTGGGGCTAATTAACAAGAGATACAGTACACACTGAGGTCAGATGCTACTTATTTGAAAGATTTTAGAAAAGTCCCCTACATAAGCCAAGAAAGACCTTTTGTATGGAAAAGCCACTGGAAATGGCTTGGGTGGGCCCCCAAATTGGGTGGGGTAGGTGTCTTAGTGAATCAACACAGCAGGGCAAACAGTGTGAGCCAGGCTGGTAGGGACTCAGGTATGGTGCCTGCCTACTGGCTCTGTGGGGGAGGTTTCATCAGCACTTCTGTCCTAGAGGAATCTGCCCCTCTAGAACTTGGCCTGAAACTCATTCCTCCTCCCACTATGCCCCTAAAACCTTTCGAGCTGCTACCCCAGATTGGAGCTCAAGTAAGTGAGGCCATTTCCGGGCCCTTTAAAAGAAATGCCTGGGACTCCCAGCAACCCCCTTTCTCACTCAGCCACAATCTCTGCTAGTTTTCACAGCCAGAAGTTATAGAAACTTCTCTTCCTGGTATTGGAACCCTGGTCTGCGGACCTGGTGTGGACTGGTACCCCTCACTCTTTAGGGGGGACCTCCTATCTGAGATATCCCTCCTGATTTCTACCCACTACACATGGATGTGGGACCAGCTCATTCCATGTCTCTTCCCCTCCTACCAGTATTGACAGGCTTCTTCTTTATACCCTTAACTGTAGAACTTCTCTTCAGCTAGATTTCAGGAGGTTCTAAATGCTGGTTGTTCTATAATTTAGATGCAATACTGATGTGCTTGTGAGAGGATGTGAGTACATTTACCTACACCACCATTTTCACCATCGTGACTGGAAGCTTCTGCCCTCTTCTTCCTCCTTTTATTTATTCTCCTTTCTCTCCCTACTTCTCAGTTTCCCCATCTTCTTCTTCTTCTTCTTCTTCTCTCTCTCTCTCTCTCTTTCTCTCTCTCTGTTTTAAACTTTTCAAAAATCATTCAAAAAGGAGATTAAGCTAATGCTATCCAGTCTGAGCTCTATAAACCTGTCTCAGTGGAATGTGCTAATAGGAACCTATATGTATCAGAGTCCTATATATGTAAGCCACACCCAGACTCTGCCCACAACTTAGTACCTGCCCCCTGCTATACCAAAGGACTCCAGCATTTAACTTCACTTGCACTGAAGAAAAGGAGCCAGGCTTTTTCAAATAAACAGAGCAATAGACCAAACATCCCAAACTCTTAACTTTTTACTAGGGTTATAAAACCCCTAGTTAAATAAACAAACAATTAAGAGATAGTAGCACAATGGACAATAGGTTTTGCCTAATAAAGAACAGACAGTACAAGAAGTCCCTATTAGTTCGTGTAAACAACCACTGTGTCCACCTGCTTTTCTCTACTCCACCCTCCATAACACAGGGGTCTTCCACTCTCCTTCCAAAGAATTGCTCTGAACATATAACTGGGAAGTACAGAGAACCTGTGAGCTCAGAAATAGAATGAAAATTTTTTTTAGAAACAATAACAGCTTAAGGTGGATACCTTTTTCTGGGGTTATACATTCCTGCAGTAGAGCACTCCTTTAGAGGGACTCCTGTATTCCAAAACCTCTTCCCTCACAATACCAGGATGACTTTTTCTACTTTGTTATACTACTCAAGGGCTACCAATTAATTAGCTTATGGAAATAACAGATTTTCTTTAGAAAATACCAAACAGCAAGGTTAAAGTCATGAAAAGACACCACTACACACGTATTAGAAAGGCCAAAACCAGGAACACTGACACCACCAAATGCTGGTGAGCATGTGGAGCAACAGGAGCTCTCATTTGGTGCGGGTGGAATGCAAAATGGTAACATCACTCTGGAAGACAGTTTGGCAGTTTCTTACTAAACTAAAGACACTCTCTTACCTTATGATCCAGCAATCATGCTTCTTGGTGTTTACCCAAGGGAAATGAAATTATATGTCTACCCAAATCCCTGCATATGGATGGTTATAGCAGTTTTATATATAACTGCCAATACTTGAAAGCAACCAAAATGTCCAAATGGGTGAATGGATAAATAAACGGTGGGACATCCAGACAATGGGATATTATTCAGTGCTAAAAAGAAAAGAGCTATCAAATCATGAAAGGACATGAAGGAATCTAAATGCATATTACTAAGTGAAAGAAGCCAATTTGAAAAGCCTATATACTGTCTAATTCCAACTCCAAGACATTCTTGAAAAAGCAGAACTATGGAAACAGTAAAACAATCAGAGGTTGCCAGGGCTGGGGTGGGTATTAGGGATAAATAAGTGGAGCAGAGAGGATTTTTAAAGCAGTAAAAATACTCTAGATGATACCAAAATGATAAATTATACATGTCCAAACCCACAGAATGTACAGCATAAACAGTGAGCCTTAATGTGAACTAGAGACTAGGTGATTATGATACGAATGTACGTTCACCAAGTGTAACAAATGGACCACTCTGGTGTGTGACGTTGATAATGGGGGGAGCTATGCATGTGTGGGGGCAATGTGTATATGAAAAATCTCTGTACCTTTCCCTCAATTTTGCATTTAACCTAAAACTGTTCTAAAAAAATAAATATTTAGCCTGACCTGTGGTGGCGCAGTGGATAAAGTGTCAACCTGGGAACACTGAGGTCGCCAGTTCAAAACCTTGCACTGGTCTGGTCAAGGCACATATGGGAGTTGATGCTTCCAGCTCCTCCCCCTTTCTCTCTTTCTCTCTCTCTCTCACTCTGTGTCTCCTCTCTAAAATGAATAAAATAAAAATTAAAAAAAAGAGATTAAAACAAGTTTGTAAAAATATATATATATATTTATATTAAAAAAATTCTGGGAAGGCTGAGACCACACTGGCCATTCACAACATAGCATGAATTTGTTACAATTAGCAGCTTATTTGCCGTTTGATAAGTCCTTACTGAATACTATGATCAAATAAAAATATGATCTCTGTCCTCATGGAGCTCATGGTTCAAAAAAAAACAATAAAAAAGTTAATCAAGATAATAAAGTGTAATTTTTTTTAAATATTTTTTTAAATTTCTTTTTATTTATTCATTTTAGAGAGGAGACACAGAGTGAGAGAGAGAGAGAAAGAGAGAAAAGGGGGAGGAGCTGGAAGCATCAACTCCCATATGTGCCTTGACCAGACCAGTGCAGGGTTTTGAACTGGCGACTGCAGTGTTCCCAGGTCGACACTTTATCCACTGCGCCACCACAGGTCAGGCTAAAGTGTAATTTTTTTGATATGATAAACACCCAGAAGGCAAAATAGGACCACATTTTTAATGTTTGCTAACATGGAGCACACTAAGGGACAGGAGTTCTTTTTGAGCACAGCGTAAGAAGGGAGGAAGGCTTGAGCCTGTGGACTAAGAGATGACTTCAAGGGTATCCCAGAGTAGGTTTAGGATGGTTTCAGCAACTGACATGCCAAGAACCTATGTACAGAGGAAATCCGGAGGTGAAAAGGATCTAAGGAGGGCAGTCAAGAGACTGCTAAGAAGGAGCTTTGTCTGTTTCAAACTTTTTCTGAGCATTGACTTAGATGCTTTTTGTGGCTAATTGTGAAATGGGGAGGAAGAAGGATGCTGTGAGGGACATGGCAGCATTAGAAGCAGCAGGGAATTATCTCTTCTTTAGTTTTGTAATTATTGTCTTAGGTAATTCTCAATAAACCACTAGTTTGGGCACTATTTTAGATTACAAGAATATCTTATCACAAATCTCCGATCTCTTAAAAGTAAGGTAAGAATGAGTCTCATTAAACCCCAGGGCAAAAGCATGTAAGTGCATCTAGAATTAAAAGGTAACTTTGATATTTAGACTTAGTTCCCAGAACCTAACACATGGAAGACACTAATTTTATCCTTCCTTCAAACTACTGATTTTGAACATGCTCAAGTTCCATTATCGTAGTTATTCTGATTGATGAAGAAATCCTAGGTTGTTAATTTTCTTCTTTTTTCTTTTTTCCTTTTGAAAAAGACAGAGAGAGAGTCAGAGAGAGGGACAGATAGGGACAGAGACAGGAAGGAAGAAAAATGAGAAGCATCAATTTTTTCATTGCTGCTCCTTAATTGTTCATTGATTGTTTTCTCATATGTGCCTTGACTGGGGAGCAACAACAGAGCGAGTGATCCCTTGCTCAAACCAGCAAGCAACCTTTGGGCTCAAGCCAGTGACCATGGGGTCATGTCTATAATCCCATGTTCAAGCCAGTGACCCCGTGCTCAAGCTGGTGACTTCAGGGTCTCGAACCTGGTTCTCCGTATCCCAGTCCTACACTCTATCCACTGAGCCACCTACTGGTCAGGCTAGGTTAATAATTTTCTTAAGCTATCTACAAAACTGACTAAATAGGTTATTAGAATTTTCATTAGAATATCAAACTAATGACTATGATACTATATTTAAATATAGCTAAAAATATTTTTCATGTAATAAAGTGTTTTTGTTTCAAAGATGTTTTACTCTTTCCAGCTAGATACCATAACAAAAATATATTGGTACCCACATTATTATGATGTATTAAAATCAAACACTTGGTTTAAGCAGTTTCCAACTTTCTAAACATTTTGGACTTCAGCTATTTTGTAATATGAAGCTCGTACCACCTAATTTGTAAACCTACATGGATTAAATGAGGGATTAGGATATTTATCACTGCTGTTATTACTCTGCCATTTATTCCTGACATTTTGAATCTGAGACTATTGAGAACAAACATTTTAAACAAAATTTTGTCAATAATGGTGAATTTTTAGCATTAAAGAATATTGATGGCCCTATCCGACTGGCTTAGTGAAGAGAGCGTCGACCTGGCATGTGGAAGTCCCAGGTTCAACGGCCCCCACATGGCACACATGAAAAGTGACCATCTTCTCTTCCCCTGCCTCTCCCCCTTCTCTCCCTCTTCCCCTCTAGTAGCCAGTGGCTCTATTGGTTCAAGCATTGGCCTTAGTTAGGCACTGACGACAGCTAAGTTGGTCAGCGTGTTTGTCCCAGACAAGGGCTGCCAGGTTGATGATCCCAGTTGGGCGCATGTGGGAGTCTGTCTCTCTATCTCCCCTCCTCTCATTTAAAAAAGAATTTTGTGAAATTAACCCAACTGAGTTGATTAAATTCCTTTATAAATTTCTTATACCATACAAACTCTTTTATGTGTTCCGTTTTCATTCTTATTTTACTGAGATTGTTTTCACTAGGATCAACTTATTTTTATTAAAATTATGATAATTTGATTCATTTATCAATTTTTATCTCTATCAAACCTATTGTGAGTCTTCTTTTAAGATCAATATTCCTTCCAACTTTAGTATTCCTGGTTTACATTTTGAAGAATTACATTTAGTCAAGAAGATCTCATTCTTTTTTCAACATAATTCAAAACCAAATTTTATGGAGGGCCATTTACATCATCATCAGGTTATTTTTATGTTGATTATTTCTTCCACTAATTTTCACTATTAACTAAACAAAAGCATGGAAATTCTATTTATTTGTTAGCTAAATCAAGGGGCTGTGATTAGATATTTTCTGAGATAGAGAGAGGAAAATGGGGAAAAGCCAAGGGAAAGAAGCTGAGAAAAAGAGGAAGAGAAGGAGAAGAGAGAGATACTGATACAATTAAAAGAAAGCAAATACAGAGAGGAAAACAGACTGTAGCAGAAAGAAAGAGAGGAAGCAACGAATGTGAAGGAAGTACCTTCCTCTCAATTCGGCTGCGAATCTCAAACTGCTATAATATAAACAGATACACAGATAAAATGATAAATTAAAACAAAATAAAGCCTGCAAGCAAAGTCATAGCATATTCTTGATGACTGAAATAATAGAGGTCAAGTGTCATCTGGGGTCAAAATAAATAGCCTCACTAAGTGAGATAATAATAATAAGTTTATATTATTATTATTATGTTGTAATAGGTGATCTCCCAAAAATGTGTTGGTGAGCCAACTATTATTCATAATATATATATATATATATATATATATATATATATATATATATATATATAGTTTAATTATAAAACAAATATCTAAATTTCAGTTAGCTTCTAGCACCATCTTCATTCCCTCATCTCATACACACACACACGTATGTACACATGCCACATGCAAAAGCAAGTACTTAAGTCCTGTGTACTTCATTCTCTTGTTCAAAATTCTGGTTTAGGCATTAACTTTTGGGAACAAAACATGTGGAGACAGAAGAAGAGGCCAAAGAACAACAAGAAGAAAGAGGATAATTAGATATTTACCTCTCCCTTTCTTGGTGTCAGGACTAGCTCCAGGTAGATTTGATAGTAAAAATGTTATCATGTACTATCTCCCTTTCTTTCCTGAACTTACTGTTACCTTGTTTTTCTCTCCTCATGACATCAGAACCCTCACACTATCCCCCTAAGGCCCATGTCTAAGAACTTAATACTGATCCAGGGTTATTCAGACATCTGGAATTCTACAGATCAATCTCTTCCTCCATCAGACCTTCCCATTCAAATGTTCAGCCCTCTCAATACAACTATCTCAAGCTTTGAAAGGAAAGCAATCTGATTAAATCCATTTCCACTGATTTATAAATGACTAATAACAATTTAGTCCTCTCAAAGGCACTTAAAAAGACCATGAATCTTAATAAAGTTTAAATCCCTATAACATATTTAAAAGATCAAGAGTTAAAAAAGAAATTTTGACAGGTAGCCACAATATAAGCAGGCTAGACCAACTGGGAAACTTTCCTTACTCCAGTTCAGTTCCATGCACTCAGATGTTTAAAAGGTCACACTCTTATTTACAATAATGAATGTTAGCAGAGGTAACAGAAGGGACTCCGTGATGTGGAATAAAATGAACAAATGTGGCTATTTGCGATGAAACTAGTGGTATAGGAGTTAAGACCATAGAGTCTAGAAGCAGGTTACCTAAGTTCAAATTCCAGCTTCATCATTCACCATTTACATGACTTTGGACAAGTTACTTAATCTCTTCATTCCACAGCTTCCCCATCTCTAAAATGGGAAGAATAATAATAACAATAATAATAATAATAAATACTTAATTGGGTGGTTATAAAGGTGTGTATAGCTCTTATGATGAAAGTTTGAAACATAGAGAGCACTATGTAAATATTTTCTCCAACTACTTAGCATAGATAGATTGTTCATAGGTCATAAAAATTTTTAATTAGGTAGGGTAAGACTGCTTGATTTAATTATTTAAAATTTCAATCACAATGGTACATCCTGTAAGAGACATTATTATAAGAAGTCTTCCAGCTATTCATAATGGCTAATTTGGTGTTGGGTAGATTAGAGTTCCCTATTATTCATAATATAAGCAAAAGAATATTAGGTAGAACCATAGAACTTCACAGCAGAAAGGGCTCTCAAACCTCAAAAGTGTCATTCTACAGATAAGTAAACTGAGGGCCAGAAAGATTAAGTAAATCATGCAAGCCCAGAGGCAGGGTGAGCAATTTGAACATGGAATTCACACCTCAATACACCCCTCCCCTGCCTTTTTCACTTCCAAAGAGCAAGGGAAGAATCTTCTACCATGATACAGATACCCTAATGCCTTGGCTCCTGAGTCACTACTACAAAAGTTCTCAATCCTGTGGTGAAGAGATTCCTTTGTTGTTAAGGGATTCCTTTGTGTATGGAATACCAAGAAACCAATAAACCCACAAGAAATCCCTCAGTGGGGTCCCGTGTCATAGTGGTCACTTCAGTGCAGTGGAAGAGAAATCGGACATACTTTCCTTTGTAGATGCTGCATGACCAGACAGCAGTCTCTCTTGACTTCTGAAGTCTGTCCCCACATCCTCCTGGAGCCAGCTAATTCTACTGTGCTGTCATCTAACTATATAAAATGGAAACTATTACCACATTGTTGAGGACAACTAAACACATGGCATTTATTAATGATTAGTGATATATGAATCAAATTTCACTGATAAAATATTTTTCAAAGAATACATATTATTGAAAAATAGAGAAACTACCACCACAATAAAAGGAGTGATAGTTTCAATGGGAGGAAAATGTAACAAAGTTCAATACAGCCCTATCTACTAAAATTATGATACAGTTGTGGGCAGGTACTTTGGAATAATGAAGAAATACTTGCATACTGCCAGACATTCAATGCAAAATTCTTGGGGCACTCTTCAGACTTGTTTTCAAAATGAAATAAGATGTTGTATCGAGTGGATGGGAGAGCTGTCATTTGAATATATATACAGCATCTTAAAGTCTGTTGTGGGATTCAGGACTTGTTCCCTAGATTTCGTCCTCATTGTTGTATATTTAACTTTATGTCTGTCAGGCATGGCAAGTACCTCAGTATCTTACTGTTCAACCAAGCATCAGAGCACAGAGAAAAAAAATGTTCCAACCCCAAAGGGAAAAGAAAATCAGAAATAAAGAAGAAAAAGAGAAAAACTTACAAACCTTATCTGGGCTTTCATTCAAAACAAATTCTTTATCCAACCTATAAAATATTGCCAAGAAAACTTGCTATGGTGCAAACACTCAATCATCAAAGAACTGAAAAATTTATGGTGGATTTCCTGCCGATTTGTGGGGTTACTGCATCCTGCTGTGATAAAACTCACAACAGTGTGATAGACATTTGAGTAAACCTTCTATCATGTAACTGAGGTTTTACAAAAGATGAACTTTAAAATTTCTTTCAATACAGCTTGTGGCACAGAAAAAAGGAAAAAATAAGAAACTGAAGCCAAGGATATCATTAAGAGGGAGACAAATAAGCATTTTTTTTTACTACAATCTAAAGCTATAGTTGGCTGAGTAGTCCAGACGGACCCAAACTTGTGACCAAATGAAAATAAACTCCAAGAATCTTTCCATTTTGATTTATAGACCACCCAGGCAACTCTGTTCATGCAGTAATGATGTTATGTGCAATGCAGCCACCCATTTACTCTTAAGATAACAAATATATTAACTAGACAATAAGAAACACATCTTCCTTTCAAATAACACATTTTGATTACCAGCACTTTATACACATGATGACAAATGACCACATTCTCAGAGATTGCACCCTCCCTTCTCTCCTCTCCCCCATCAGCCGAGGGTTAGTGTTCTGCTCTGGGGCCAATGGGCTTTCCTGCCAAACAAGTCTAAGGAAAGGAAGGGGAAACAGGTCACAGAGCTAGACTGACCAGGACTGCCTACGCCACGGAGACAGGAAGCCCAGGCCTCCAGGGGTGACCCTTTTTGCAGCTGTGCCCTTCCCCTTGACACATGAGCTCCAGCGCACGCAGCGATCCATGCAGGCAGTGTGAGGGGAGTGAGAGAAAGGTGATGAGTTGACAGCATCTGCTAAAAGACGCCCAGGGAAGCTGCTATTGATGGCAGAGAAGCACAAAGTTTGGCAATCAGCCACCAGCACCATGTGTGAACAGAGCTTACTTTTAAGGGCATAAAATTTAAAAGGAAAATTTAAAAAGTGGAAGTGAACAAAGCAGAGAATGTTTCCTTTTCGTCCCATCATCCAGCTAAACTTTGCCTTTGAGGCTAACTCTGGGCACCACAGAAGATGATCTGAGCATCATTCATACCCTCCTGACAACATAGGGAGGCTTTATCACTTCTCTGCACTTCTGTTTCTTCCCATCCACCCACCCAAGACATCAACCTCTACCTTCATGTGTACCCTGAAGATAGAAAAAAATATTAATTTAAGACATATCAAAACACATTTTATAATATATAAATATAATACCCAACAGACTCCTGAGACATACACAAAATTAATCCCACTTGTGAAGGCCTTAATATTAGCTCTTTCCCTCTTGGGAAGAGTTTAAAATCCCACAAAAGCCCTTGATTTATTTCCTTCCTACACAACAGCAACAAACACTCACATAATTTTTAAGCAATGTAAAACACCACTGTAATGCCAAATACATGGAGACCGAGAGAAATAGCTCTACTCAGAATGGATACTTGGACAGCAAAGGGAGTACTTAGGGGTCTCCTCTCCCTCATCGTATGAACATAATGCATTAATATTACCTGCCTAGTTCAAGAAAAAGAGAGCTCACTGAAATCGAAGTAGGTTTAATACACATCCTATGTTTTACTTTTACATTGCCTCTTTCAAGGTTTGTTAATGTGGGGAGATATATATATATATATATATATATATATATATATATATATATATATATATACACTCTCTTCTATATTTATGAAGAAATTAGTGAAGTCCTACTAACTCAAATACATTTAGCTCACATTAATATTACAACCAGAAAAACACGATTAGTGATTGTTAATACCAAACTGAGAGTCAAATGGATTTGGAGATTACCATTAATATAATGGATTGATTGCATCAGAATGTCTGAAAAAGGGAACATCAACATTATATACAGGGGAGGAGTAAAAGTAGGTTTACAGTTGTTGAACACACAAAGCGGAGTATATTCTTGTATTACTATATTTCCTATATGAAAACCTGTAAACCTACTTCCTACCCTGTATTTCTGCTAAGCAAAAACCCATCAAATATTAATAATCTTTGCACCTTCCTTATTCATCCCATCACTGGATATGCTGGCTTCCCACACGGTTACTTCCCTATCACCCATACAGCTGGATCTTCTTTTGTAGGAAGTAAGAGAAAGGCTGGCTTAGGGCAAAACAAAGAGACAAACAAAACTTCTTAAATAGCATTTGGGTTTCTAAATTAGTCACTATTAGTGGGACATACCAAAGTAGAACTCAGAGTTTCCACTTTCAAGTAAAGTATACATTAAGTTTTGTACTCACAAACATCTGAGTGCCAAAAGGGTTAGTGGAAGAATGAAAATATGTGTCTGAAGTCATTTCCAAACCTTTCTGTGGGGAAAATAGGTAAAAGGAAGTTAGTGTTTCAACATCACTATTTAGGTTCAGCTCAGGATCAGAATAACTAAATTAATATCTGTATTATATTTTTATGGGTAAAAAACACCATATTCATATAAATATTACTGAAGCCACAGTTATCTTGAATCAATAACCATCCATGATATAGACCTGGAGATTATTATGCAAAGTGAAATAAGTCAGTCAGGAAAAGACAAATACCATATGATCTCACTTATATGTGGAATCTAATGAACACAATAATTTGACGAACAAAATAGAAACAGAGACATGAAACAGACTGACAGCTGTCAGAGAGGAGGTGGGGAGGGGGGGTGGATAAAAGAAGCTGAAGGGATATATATATATATATATATATATATATATATATATATATATATATATATATATATATATATAAAACACAGAGACAACAATGTGGTGATAGTCAGAGGGAAAGAGAAATAGGAAGTAGGGGATGAAGGGGGGAGAAATGGTGACCGAAAGAGACTTTGCTTGGGGCGATACTCACACGATGTAGTGAGCAAATGATGTTTTATTGTTATACACTTGAAATTCATATGATTTTGCAAACCAATGTCACCCAATACATACAATTTTTTAAAAATTACCTGTGATGACAGAGAAAAGAGTCAAAGATGATCAGGCCTTAAGAAATAGGAGGATAGAAATAAGGGGGGAAATTAACATGACTTAACTTTCAAAATATTTTTCAAAGATACCACAATCTTCCATTAAAATTAATGTGCTGGTAGATTTCCCTACACCCACATTCCAGCTAAAATACAAGATCCATCATCTCCAAATTTTGTGACAATGGTAAGTTTCCTTCAATCTGCGTGCAAATTACAAAATAAGGAAAATGTACTTCTTACCTCCATCATTTGGAAAATGACACCTTTTAAGTCAATAATGCAATACTTAAAAGAAAATGGTGCCACAGCAAAATATGACAGCACAGGCAATGCAAATTAGTGCTAAAATGGAGAGAATTGCTATTCATGTATCCAAAAATGTGGTATTTCCAATATTCCCTAGAATTTGTATTGTGAATAGCACTTAAAATGTGTCCTCTGTAGAGAATCCAAGTTCTTGCATATGCGATTTTCCATGTTACTCATTAGTAAATGCCTCAGCGAATGACAAAGAAAAAGAGATACAGATTTCTAACAAAAGGGAGATTCAAGTAAATTTGAACCCCCACTATTGCATCCACTTTTCTCCCTTAGGGGTCTATTTTCTTATCAATGGAAGAAATTTGGGTTAGTAAGCCCCATTAATGCTAATGCAGATAGTGAGGTCCTCTACCACCATTGCCCATGACTAACAGAGACCACTGCCTGTTTTACTGACCTACAGAGCCCAGCCTCACTTTTGATAAAACTGAAGTGTCTTACAACTTCATCCCTTAATTGAGATCCTAGCACATGGCAAGAATCCAAGGCCCTTGCTTGGGTTGTTTATCTTTCAATACTTTCAAGTCATTTACTGGCTAGAAAAGAAACTGCACTGTGATTTAAAGTGAAAGCAGTCGGCTTACTGCTCCTAATTCTTCTTCCCCCTGCCCCCTTCTACTTTTCTAATTTATTTCTCTCTTCCTCCACTTTTAACAAATAATAAATGACTATAACCACAGATCCTCTACAGACTTGCTCACCACTGTGAATAGTTATGATAATGTGATGTCATAAAACAGGTCATTTTTTACAGTAGGTTAGCTTCAGTCACTTTATAACTCAGTTATCTTATTAACTTTTAGTTACCTTTTTCTTTTTTCTTTTTCTAAACTTTTAGTCTCTACAAATCTCAAGGTAAAAGTACTTAAACTGAGGGGAAGTTGGTAGCAGGGAGGAGGGCTTAATTTTGCTTCTGAAATCAAATAAAATATACCAACTACTGCTGTTACAATAATCAGCCATACCACCCATGGTTTCTATAATCAAAATATCCCCGAAAAGGTAAAAAGAAATAGTGAGGCAGGGGTGAGTAACGGAAGAGAGAGCAGCATTGTTTATAAAACAAGAACCAACATTGTGTAAGAGGATTACATCAATCAAACTCATTATGTAATTAGTTTGGACACACAGACAACTTATAAAAATATACTACAGCATTCTACAATAATGATCTCATGCACTTCGACATATGTTAGTATAACTATAGCCTTTGGCCCATTACCAATACGATAGTGGTTTTTGCATAAAAGAGTCTTGTAGGACATTTATTCTTGAGCAAGTTCTGTATGAATGACTTAGAATTCATTCAAAAACAAATGTCTTTTGCTTCTCTTGAAGTTAATAGGTAACAGAAAAAACTGCATATGGATGGGTGGCAGAATTTCTTCTTTGATAACCAACCAGGGGAAAAATTGGTTATGCATAGGAATGGACAACACATCTTTGTATAACAAACATACATTTTAAACAAAAACAAGGTCACATATGGTTGTTATGTGGTATTCAGCCAGAGCCCTTCTGATTGACATGTATATGAATACCGTGATGTGGAATGTAAATAGAAAATGTTTCAAATCCAAGTGTTTTAGCTTCACATTATGGAAAATAATAAATACTGAATAATGTAATACAAGGTATTTCTATCTTGGGGTTCTAATGACTAACCACTTGAGCTCTGCTTTTGTGGTTTATAATGCCACCAGAGCCCTCCATGGAATTATATATAGAATAAATGATAGGCAATGTTGAATTACAAGGCTATCAGGCTATAATACATAAAGTAAGTACCTAATATAGCCTTATAAATTATAGGCTTTTATGGTCTAGCATTTTGCAGCATAATGTCACAAACTGCAGTGATACAATATATTGATAAAGGATCTGATATCACATTAGGTTTCAAAAATATGTCGCTGCCACTACATTAGAACCAAATTATTTCTCAGAATCATATGCTTAGGACTGGAAAGATCCTTGGAGGGCGTCATGCTTGATGCTCCCCTTAGCCACCACCTAAATGCAGACATCTTCTTGTCCCTCCTCCACAGCCTGACAGATGGCCATCCTGCCTCTAACACTCCCAGCACTGAAAACCATAGGGGGAAATGTCACAGAAATGCCTCAAACATATCTGTGTAATAAAGACACACCATTATTAAGTAACAAATACAAAGGTTAAATACCCACATTGTAGTTGCAGCATACACACATACATGTATATACACACACATGCACACACTCTTCTACTGACCTTTTTCTTTTATAAGGAATGGTAAAGGCCATAAGAAGAAAAGCAAGACTTCTAATATCTCTTTGTATGTCCTCCTTGTGTCTATTTCCAATACAACAATCATTACTTGATGGGATTCTACTCCCTTATTCAATTCCAGACACACACACAAAAAGTCAGGTCCAGAACTACACCCCACATGACTGGGTTCTGAAGTGAGAACTTCAGGCTGCTTTCAAAGTGAGAGACAAGCAAGACACAGTGAAGCCCACATATACTACTTGCGGGATTTTCTACAGACCAGAAGCATAACACAAGTGTTCAACCAGTTCTGTTCTGTGGATAATAATTTAAAACAAAAGTAAATTGCATTGACCCATTGAGAAGAGTTAAGTTCTCTCAGCCTTTTATGGATATATTTGTTTCAAATTTAGTAGCTTTAAGGGGAGATCAAGGGTAATATATGTTAAAATAAACCACAGATCCAATCACATCAATACAAGAGCTACAAAGCACTCTGTCATTCTCCCATCACCCAGATCCACTCCTGCCTTAAGATCAAACCCTCAATTACATTCATTTGTTCTGAGGAAATCATCCTCACCCCCAGATTGCTCTCATTCTCAATGTCCTGGTTGTGAAATTCCTTTTCTATATTATCAACAAATTGTGGATGTGGGGGTTCAGAGTCAAGAGTCCACAACCCTGTCCCGTGCTTTTCTGTCAACCAGGAGTAGAGAATAATAAGTAAGGAGCAGCCTGAAACATGTGAGAAAATTAGTCTTTTGGGACACCTACTTTTTTTAATGTGTTATTGGCATTCAATATAAATACTACACATACTGTTGAGAGAGGGAATGGTCTCCTCACCCTCACACAAAGAAGGTAAGCAGAAGGGTCTCACTACCTCAAAGCAAACTCTAGCCTCAGTTAACTCTGCTGCCCCAAGTCACAAGTCACAAAGTTCCATAGGATATATTTTATGTAATGACATACTCTATATAGCGCTAACAGCATTTACTCAACACCGACTATGTGTTCTAAACTGACATTGTATGTAACTTAAGATAATCCTCTGAGAAGAGGATTATTATTAGCACCATTTTACAGATACAGAAGCACAGAGGGGTTAAGTAACTTTCCTAAAGTACAGTGCTGTTAAGAGGTAGAGTTAGAAATTATACTCAAGCAATCTGACTTTCCTTTTATAAACGCTATGATATAATAGTCTTACCAAAATGACTATGTGTGGCATACTTTTAAGAGGTTTGTGACTGCCCTGTGTAGTTTAGAGTATCTTATCAGGTAGGGGGCAACAATGAAGCATGTGGTCAAAGAGAACAGAAGGAATCACAGGCGGTACTTAATCAGCGTTTATTAGAATCCTGCTGGCCTAAAACTAGCAGAAAAAAATCCTCTCGCATCCTCGGCAAAGGTTTTTGCCTTTTGTTAAAATGGAAGTTTGTTCTTAAAACTCTTGAAAATAACAGTTGCACCCTTCCTGAGAGAATAAACACATCTTTAGGAAGTCCCTCCCCGTTTTGGACTATAGAACAATTCTGTTTACAAATCCAGCAGTCTCTGAAAACGTTCCTCAGCTCCATTCTAGAGTTTGGAAGGTAAAATGAAGAACTCAGAGCACCTTGGGATATTTTATTTAACATTTCTTTCAGCTAAAACTTCCAAAAACTTTGCTTAGTGTCATCAAGTGCTATCGGAGATGAGATGGAATTCTCATTCCTAAATAGAACGAAGGGCAAGAAGGTAGAACATAAAAAGACATGGGTGCCCAGATGACAGGCAAGAGGAGATTCTGAGAGGGACTGGGCAGGCTGGGTGAGGAGCAGGGCAAAAAACAGGCGTGTCGAAACACAGAAGCCTGGGCAGCATGTGCCCTGCACATCATGCCACTTGCCTCTGGAACAGGAGCAAAGTCTAGGCTGGTCCTCACACCCAAGACTTAGGGGAGGTAGGACCTGGTTTAGCAATACACAGGTCAGTGTTTTGAAGGAGGAAGTCAGCAGAACTACACTCCTTCCAACAGCTAAGTACAGAATCATAGTTTGTATGGTGTGTATGGTGTGTGGGGGGGGGGTATGTCAAAAACAATATTCCATTATACCTATGACAAGCTACTGGAGCAATCTTTTCAAAAGACTAGTCAGAATTTAAGACTTCTATTAAAGTAGGTTAAATTATGTACAAAACACCACACCTAAAATGCAATAGTATTTTCATTAGAAATTCTACTACTTTTGTTTCCTTTAGGGCTTTACCAGGGACACCTGCAAATAAGCAACATAACACACATACAAACACACATACACAAATACAGTACCAGCAAGTCTAAAGCACTTTGCAATTGACAAGGATAGCACAAACACAGATTTCTAAGTGAAAGGCACCACGTAGAGCACAGATAAAAGAGCTTTAAATTTTTTAGGGCGCCAGATTCAAGTGTTCTGGGGGATACCTAACCGTGCTTAAGCACAAACCCTTTCCTCAGATGCATTAAGTGTACAATGAATGGCTTTAACGACAGTGTGCCTGCTTTGTCCAAAAGGCAGCTGGCACCTTGTTTCGTCTAAGGAACAGGGCAAGCTCTCTGTCCAATGAGAGTATAACCAAAATCTCACAGGAAAGCTGACTCAATCCTCTAACACATATCAAAAACAACCTTGACTCACTGTTCTTTTTTCTCAGAGAAGAGTTTCCATCATTCACATAACTTTGAAAAGTTGCCTCTTTCTTTCTGAGGTAGGGTTTCAGCTCAGTCACCTGGCTTTGCCCATCATACGCTCCTTATTTTTCATGTCTGCTCTGTCCTCATCTTAACCCTTGAATTAGCCAGCCCTTAGTAAGGGTCTCAACCTAAGTCTAACTTAGGGCTTTTCCCTCATCTCTGATCCAACTCTGGCTATTCAAAAACTGAGAGGTCAGTCTCCAAATACTTGGCCACAACCAGTACTCCTGTAAAAACCCTCACAGGGCAGTAGCTCTATCAGCAAGAGTATTCGTTTAAAAACACAAACTATAGCCCTTTCAAGTTTTATGTATCTGCATTTAGTATAATTCATTTCACTGCCTTGATGTTTCAACAGAAAGCCTTTCAGAGGGTGGTCAAGAAAATTATTCAGTAACGAAACAACCTTAAATTTAAAATACAAAATAATATTGTGCTGCTATAATAACCTAAATATACTACAAATCTGGGTAAATCTGAAACATCTGACCCTTGCTACCCTCCGAACTAACGGTCTGAACCCCTCTTGCCATACTTGGAGTCTAAAATTTTATTGTAATTTGCCAAATTCCAAAACAGTTGGTGTTTTAATCCCTCGCTACTTTTAAACTGAATCAGTAAAAATCAATGTCTGGAGACAGCTCTATGAATTCAGCCACACCTAAAAAACAGGCCAATACTTTCCCCCCTCCCCCCAAAAAATACCCACGAGCAGCAACAGCTGGAACTGTTTTACACTAGCCGGCCGAGGCCTGTGAGAATGTTCTCCTTGTCTTTGTCTGTGAGGCTGAAAGAGGCTGGACTCAAAGGTAGTGTTCAGTCCCTGGAGGGCCTGGGTAAACATGAGCCCAAGCCCCCAGCTCCCTCGTGATAAGGTCAGGTGACACAGTGTCAAAAGACAGCCAAGGAAATATCTAGAAAAGTGCACACAGAAGGAGGATATTTTTCTTTCTCTCTCCCAGAGACAATAAAGAAAAGAATTGGACTGTGAATTTCATGATTCACTTAAAAATTTAATAAGGGAACTCCCTTACTCTCGCTCGCTCTCTATGGATGCCCGCATTCCGGCGTGAGCAGACGCATATGTACACATTATGTTTACACACACACACACACACACACACACACACACACACGATCCACTGTGGTAGGTACACAGGTTTTTTTTTTTTAATTCATGAATACGTGACTTCAGAACTTGCATATCTACGCTAAATGGTCAAACAGCAAAATAATATGTCACCCATAAAAATCAGTGACATAATGTCACCAGAGGACGGCCAACAATACCCAAAGAGTTCCAAAATCTGAGCTGAAAAGAGAGGCTGCCGAGGGCTGGTGGAAAATAAAGAGGAAAATGAGAGTCAGAAGAATAAAGAGTCTTCCATGAAGGAGTGAGAGTTGGCAAGGAAAGTGCAACACCACAAGTTATGAAAAGGGGAGGCTGCAAGCATGACAGGCAGTTGTAATAAAAGAAAAGCACCATAAAAAAGAGAAGGAGATGAAGAAATATTTCCAAGTAAGCGAGACAGGTACGGTGGGAGTATAAAAAAAGAAACCGCGAAGACTGGGAGGAAACTAGACAAAACTGATGATGCACCTAAAAACGAAAACAACTTTTTGCATGCAAACAAGAGGTCTCCAAGAAGAAGAGTATACACACACACACTCATGCATGTTCTCTGTCTCACACACACACACACACACACTCACACAAACAGGCATCAGGCATCTGACCATTTCAAAAGCCACATCTAAAATTTCATTAAAAAGAGCACAGCTGCTTCCTCACCCTGACTTTGTCTTTAAGGACTTAGCTAAGCTGAAGGAGTGGCCAGAAAAAGAAAAAAACACACACACACACATATACACACACACACACTTCAACCCATCTCTCTCAAATTCTTTTATTTCAGCAATGCATTAAGCAATCTCCCTGCAGAGTTATTCTCTTCTTCCTGGTGTGGATAAAGCTCCCCCTGGGGAGCTCTGTAATTTCCAGCTTCTCCGAATTCAGGTATTAGTAAAGACCGCTTGGGGACACGCAACAATATAACTCTACATTTTCAGGCATTCGGAGAGAACCCCCTAAGGGTCCCAAGTTCAAATTTCTGAAATGTAGGCATTGTAAAAGGAACCTCGGGGGACTCCAGCAATAGAAATCTGCTGAATTCAAAGCATTTCCTAAGCCCTGGCAGGAGCCTTTGCTCCCACTGGAGGCTTTTTATAAAACATGTGTTGCTGACATGTTGACAGATTGCTCAGTGAAGTGTTAGGTGCATACACAGGCTGGCCATTTAGGGGGACATCAGTTTACCCTTCATCTCTACCTGAAGCACCATGTTTTATACATTACCCG
>CM072999.1:170693059-170760559 GCA_037038555.1 Rhynchonycteris naso | reverse complement strand
TCTCAATACTTGCAGCAAGAAGACTTGTAAACCTGGAAGAACACAGGAAGATAAAAGATAAAAGAAGAAACCTCTACTGTGTAACATTAATAATCTGCTGGTGATTCGTCCTAAATCCATTTGCATCCACAGAAATTTCATAACTCTGCATACATATTTGGATTTTTTCTCCCCCAACTGTTCAGGGACAGTAAGCACTGATACTGCATTTAATTAACAAGCAAATGTGATACCCTTCAATGTGAACAATACTGAGCCAATTGCTTAAGTTCTTACAAAGATAAACGTATTACAAGCGCCACTGTGCTCCCGCAGAATGAGGGAGTCATTTCCTTCGCTTTCCCCAGCAAAACTTCAGTCTCTCACAGTGCAAGCTTCCAACCTCAACTCTTTCCTTTGGGGCTCTGGCTTCCATGGGGAAATTTGTTTTCCAGATTCACTGGTAGCACACTTCTCCTTTTTTTTCTCTCTCCCTCTCTCCTTTTCCTCGACTGCATTCATCATTATTCAGCTGCATTATAACACTTTGAAAAAAAAAAAAGCTTTGAAAAAAAAATCATTTGATTTTCATTGCCCTGGAGAGAATTAAATACCCCTAAGGAAAAATTCTGGTACATTCTCTGCACACATTTACATGCAGCCAGTGAAGTAAACATTTCCATAATTGCTCACTTCAGAACACGTTACCCAGTTCCTAGGTACAATAACTGTCAGGAGTCAATGAGGAATAAAGAATTTTCCTGAATCCTTGCACATAACCTGACTAGCATTAATAACTCCACAGTTGTACATAAGTTAAGAAATGGATTACTGTCAGACATCAGCCTTGCTCTGCGCTTTGGTCATGTGTTCCTCTTACTGCCATTAACAAAATAAAGAACGACTTTATATACGTATATATAACTTATGGCTATTGGTAATAAAAGCGTTCTTTATCTTCCTTCTACTTAGAATAAAAGGCCAAAACTATAGCTTTTTTTTAACCTTGGGATTACAGCAACAACATATGGCTTCCATTTACTTCCAATTTTACTCGTACTGTGAGCTTTTTTGGTGAAGTTGTCTTCTATTGCTAAATGACAAAATGAATGATGAAATTCAGTTGCTATGCTAGAAAAACAAAAAACAAACCATGGTGGTTAATCCCCAAGGAAAACTGGACTTCGGCTATGAATCATCCTTACCAGCAATCTTGTAAATCTTAAATACAAGTCTTTATATCCTAAAAAGTATTGTGAATAAACATTATTTTCTTTTCAACCCCTGGCAGAAAGGATTCTCCTCCCTCCCCAATTCCTTCACATCCGAGGTTAGAGAGCATGCCACCAGCCCTCGGTGATTATTTGAACAGAACTTGCCTTGTGCAAGAGATATCAGTGAATAAGGCAAGCACGAGTCTGCCCTGTTTTTATTGCATGCTTGCAGGGCTCCTCTTATTGCTCAAACTACAATGAGAGCTCAGGAAGCACGTAATAAAACCAACCCATTGGCTGTTATGATATTAGTAATTTTTCTACAAAATGAAATTGTATATACTTTGTTTTCCGATCTATCTTTACCAGCTTCCCCCATCTTTCCCTGGCCAGCATGCTCCCATGAAACCTCAACTCTCTTGTGTGTCTACAATTTACTACTTAGTCTTTCTGATGCCTTCAAAAAGACTGTCATTGTCTAATTAGGCTGCGACAAGTTCTGGGTAAAGAGCACATAAATTCAAAAGTGGGGGAATCGTTTTTTAATTTTAAAAATGTGGCTAGCTAGACAATCAACTTCTACAGACAACAAAAGTGTATGTAGCTCTATGTGTTATAAACTATTTATGACAGGTTCAAGGAAGTTTTTCACCCAGGCAGAAAATATCCTTTTAATAAGCCCTTTTTACTATAAGATACTATTATTGGTCTCTTCTTTATTGTTGTTTTCCTATTTTCAGCATAAATATAATACAAATAAAGACAAAGGCAATGCTGCACACAACTGAAATGTTATACAATTTACTAAAATTATGAATAAAATTAAAACTGCCTGTCAAAGCAAAATGAAAAGCAATTTTGTTTGCAATTTTCATAACAGCTATGGAAAAGCCGCCAAATTCACAAACTGCATGCAGTCTGCAGTTTATAAGCATTCACAATAACTGAAGAAGGTCCTCTGATTAGTACTAATATCAAGATGAACTCAGCTTATATTTCAGAACATTCTGGCCTAGCTGTTGGCCTTCTATTGAACGGCGGATTCTGTTCTTCACTCCCCAGAATTGACCTAAGACTTAATATCAGACTATCCAGATGATTAGGAACACCTTAGAAAGCTGGTGCTTGATTCCACATTTAAATTTTATCAATCATTCCAAGCACTAACACCTGTGAAATACACATTGTATGCTCTTATTCCTGGACCCCTCACTGGGAGCCCAGAGCACAGACTGCAAATGAGTAGACAGGGAGGTGCAAATACCACCACTTGCTACCAAATTTTAACTAGAACAATTTCTACTGAGTTCAGGATATAAAGCATAGTAGGCCATACTCTTAAATGAAAAGATGAATAAGTGAATGAATACACACATGATTTCCTTTCCATCACTGTACTCCAATTTGTTTATAATACTCACATTTGATTTAGACGAAACATAAAGCTTTGTGGCATGCCTGAGGAAAGGCCAGTAATGGAACTACTGTTAGCAAAGGGACATTAGTCACATTACGACAACTATTAATAGCCTTGCCAAATTGTCAGGGCTCCACCATAGAATTCTATCAAGGCATAATTGAATGATAAGAAATTTAGGTCCTTTCTTCCACATCAGCCATAAATAATCCCCCAGTGAAATTCTTCTCATTGAAGGTTGTCCATTGCTGACATCAATTTCTCACTCTACACTCTGTCTAAAGTGAGAACATACAACAGTACGAAGATTTCTTTAAAGTGAGTACTTCCATAGTCAGTGGAAAAGATATCAAATCAATGAGACAAAATGAACAAATGCTCCTTCCATATCAGCGTTTGGCTTATGAAAGCATTCCCAAAGTCTCACATGGCATGTTTGAATGTGGCCATCTTATTTAACAATATCCCTTGGTATGGTCATTCATAAGTAAAAGTAGTGGGGTTAAACATAGCCACACAAGAATTATGATTTTGAGCTTCCAACCTAGGATTACAATAATTTATAATTAATTGTGAGAAAGCTGCCTTTACCAGTAAGCAGTTAGTTTAACTAGGAGACTAGTCTTCCCCCTGGAAAAATATAGGTAAGCTATCTGGCTTCTGCCTTCAAATGCCCAAAGTTCCGGGTCAATAAATGCCACCACTCATGCAGACAATTCTACTCTCAGCCAGACTCCACCACCCTTCCCACCACGCTCCTAGGCAGGTTAGCTCTCAGAGGCACAAGATACACCTTTACAAGAAGTATTTCCATTTTCAATAGAGGAAACTGGAGAAAAGAATAGAATTTATGAGTTTCCAGAATACAATTAATCAATACCTTCTCTAGAAACAGCTGAGCCTGAAAAGTTGTTAAGATTGAAGACATTTTTACCCCGGTGATTTGGAAGTTTCAATCACCGCACCAAGAAAAAAAATAATTGTTTCAACTTCTTTTAGGACAAAACATTTTAAGTGCCTGATAGTATCCAACAAATAATACACACTCACTTAATACTTATTGAAAGGAAGAATAAAAAGAAGCCTCGGGCCTGACTGATGGTGGTGCAGTGGAGAGAGTGTTGACCTGAAATTCTGAGGTCCCAGGTTCAAAATCCCAAGGTCATCGGCGAGAGTGGGCTCATCTGCTTGAGTGCAGGGTCATCAACATGATCCCAACATCACTGGCTTAAGCCCAAGGTCACTGGCTTAAGCAAGGGGTTATGACTTAGCTTGAGGCCCCACACCCAATCAAGGCACAGATAAGAAGCATCAATAAACAACTAAAGCAAAGCAACAACAAATTGATGCCTCTCATCTCTTTCTCCACCCCCACCTCCTGTCTCTCTCTAAAATAAAAAAACTTTAAGAAATTAAAAAATCAGTCTCAGAAGAAAAAATAAAATCAGAAGAAATGTAGAAGAAAAGGTAGTGTCATGTGAGGCTGTTTTCATAAATTTCACATTATTTTCCTTAGGAAAATTAAGAGCAAATCTTTGGCT
This sequence comes from Rhynchonycteris naso, assembly GCA_037038555.1. Lineage (NCBI taxonomy): Eukaryota > Metazoa > Chordata > Mammalia > Chiroptera > Emballonuridae > Rhynchonycteris > Rhynchonycteris naso. The sequence continues at coordinate 170,756,408 of CM072999.1, read as the reverse complement.
TGACTAAGTCAGATGTACATGTCTAACAACATTTATGATTGTCACCTGTATGTTCTCCACTTTAGCCATACCTTACCAAACTGTGATACTGACTCAAATTTCAGACACTATGTTCTAGTGAATCTAATATAGTCACTGTAAAACTATTTCCAATTACCCTTCATAGTTTTTTGAGATATAGGCCTCACCATATTTACCATGGCATGGTTCCTACATTTGAGACAATATCCACAAAAAAATGACTATTTCAACTAACTCTTCCAACACTGGTATGATATTTTAAAAAACTCTTCACAGCTTTCTTGTAACCAAATGCCTAATTTTGTCTCCTCTTGTATCTCTTATATGACTGGTTTATGCACAAGTACAGAGAAGTGCATAATAAAGATGTTAAATAATGCATTATCATTAAGAAATACAGTATATAGTAAATAGGTATCAGTACTGGGAGGCAGAATGTTATCAACGTTGTCAGAGTAACAGCGCCATTAAAGATGAAAATATGGCTTTTGTTCTTGTTTCTGCCACTGCCAGATACAAAATCTTGAACTAACTACAACTTTACTGGGTCCCAATTTACTCAAATATGAAAGCAGGAGGTGGGGAGATTACGCGCTAAAGCAATGACCTTTAAACTATTTCTGTGTATTTGTTCTTGAAAAGTTTGGGTTTTTTTTTTACAGGGACAGAGAGAGAGTCAGAGAGAGGGATAGATAGGGACAGACAGACAGGAACAGAGAGAGATGAGAAGCATCAATTATCAGTTTTTCGTTGCGACACCTTAGTTGTTCATTGATTGCTTTCTCATATGTGCCTTGACCACAGGTCTTCAGCAGACTGAGTAACCCCTTGCCCAAGCCAGTGACCTTGGGTCCAAGCTGGCGAACTTTTGCTCAAGCCAGATGGGCCCGTGCTCAAGCTGGGGACCTCGGAGTCTCGAACATGGGTCTTCCACATCCCAACCCGATGCTCTATCCACTGTACCACCGCCTGGTCAGGCTGTTCTTGAAAAGTTTTAAGTGGAAGGTCCAAGGTAAATAGAACTGATAAAACCACCCAATATGAATCCAAGTTGGGATACTCAGAGTGAAGCTTCTGAAAGACCCCAGTTCCGCCCTTTTCTCCTTCTTAAACTGTTGGAATTCCCAGACTTCCAAAAGCAGTTTGAATCTACTCTATTAAATGGTCTACAAGGTCACTTCCAAGTCTACTGCCCGATGGTTTCCCTTTGTGTGTTTTGCTTTTATTTCAAAATCAATATTTTAGTTTTCTCAATTGAAGGTAAATTAGGAAAGGGAGATAACAGAACCTAATACAATAAAAAAAGCTCTGAATATCCTGTTGCGTAGTTATCATTTAATCAATAAAGAAATTAAAGAAAAATCATACAATTCCATTCCTCACTATAAACTATTTTCAATCACACAGGGGTTATTACCAATACTCTATCTTTTGTCCAAATGAGGGCTCCAAAAAGGGTTGTTGCTACACTGACAGATTATCTTGTGCAAGTGTATACACAAACACACACTCCTTGATTTCTTAGAGGTCTCTAAACAGACATTACCAAGAAATTTACACCAGAGAATCAATCATTGCTCCAGGAGTACAATATTTAAAACTAGATTTTCTGGGTTTTACCTCAAGGTGATCTTACTATTGCAGCTCTTTAGAGATTTAACAACAAAATTATTATTTCCAAACTTTAATTGAGCTTCTTAAGTATTTATGATACTCTTCACAACACTTGTAGATTTTATTCTCTACAGTGGAATATTTGGCTGTTTTATTAGTATGCATTTTTATATTTCAGGTATTTAACTAGCATTGTATGGCTTTAGCTGAAAAATAAATCAATTTGGCAATTTGTTTTTTAGAAAACGATGCTTTCACCATTCCTTCCCTATAATACAACCATCAAACCTGCCTCTAAAGCCTCTACCACAGGCTATTTTACGACTGCCATGTAAAACTTAAAGATTGGTTTATTTAAGTAAGACACAACATTTTTTTAAAAAATGTTGTTCCTTATGTTTAGCAAATTAAAGATGAATTTTTCTTGTTTGCTTGCAAATAATTTCTTTAATCTAGAGCCTAAGAAGTGAACTCTATTTAGTTAATGAACATTATTTTTGGTAAGCAAGAACCTAGAATCTAAGAAGGATCATTTTTATCATTTTTGGTATTTTGAAGTTGCAACTTTGATTCGTATCACCATAAAAATGAAACAATTTTTATTAACATTCTCTTTCATTATTGAATAACAACACCCTGTGATGCTGTTACTACTGGGCAACTAATAAGTGTTTCGTTGAAAGAGAAATTCAGATGACTTCAAAATAATCAGAGTGATAAAAATTTCTTGGTTTCTCCAGGTAGTATGAGTATTCTTATTTTCTCCTTGCTATTAATTTTATGCTGATCCTCTGGTCAATTTACTTCTAGGTATGATTCAAGGGACTGTTTCAATCAATAAGATGCATCAAGCATGGGAAAATAATTATGCTACAAATTAATTATCAAATTTGATCCTAAAGGCTTAGGATTTCCTTAACTGTGACTCTAGAAAAACAGATCTTCATTTGTTATTCTTTAATTATTAGACTTGTAGCAAACAATATTTTTACCATATGCAAATTACACTTGCAAGTAACAAAAAATGGATGCATTTAGTGTTAAATCTTGCTACACTTCTTGCATAACTGCCTTATATCTTGAGAAGCAGATTTTGGCATAAATCTTTCTACACTGCTATCTCTGTCATCATTTTCTCATTCATAAAAAGTCCCTTTTAAAAAGTGATGCAATATACATACTTAAATAAAACTAATCCTAATTCATAATGACTAACAATACTTGTAAAAATGTACACTAGGCAAGAACTAGAATACTGCCAGCACTTCTAAAAAGTCCCACGTGACCCTCCTCATCATAATCTATTCTCTCTAACCTAAAGGCAAATACTAATCTGACTTTTGGTACAGTCATTTCTTTCTGTATTGTTATCCCACGTTTGACTATAACCCTAAACCATATAGTTCACTTTTGCCTAAATTTGAACTCTATGTGAATGGATTCATAATGAAGACATTCTTTTCTGTCTTGCTTCTTTAGTAGACTCTATGTTTGTGAGGGTTATTCATCATCTTGTTGAGTGTAGCCATAGTTTATTCATTACAATTGTTAGAATATCTACTATTTATCCCTTCTAGTTGTTGGACATTTTGGGCTATTTCTAGTTTTGACTATCATAGACAATGTTGTTATGAATACTCTTGGGCATGTCTCCTATACACATAAGTTTCTCTATGGCATGGTGAAGTGGAATTGCTGAGTTATGGAGTTTATATAGCTTTAAAATTACTGAAAAATTTTAAACCATTTTCCCAAAGTGGTTTTACCAATTTACATTCCCACTAGCAATGTGTGGAATTCCCCATTAATCCAGATTCTTGTAAACACTTAGAATTGTCATACCTTTCACCAATTTTTTGAGTATGTAGCTAAAGAAATTTATTTTTATCACATCCCTATTACCTTGGTTAAAAACCCTGCAGCCCTAACCAGTTGGCTCAGCAGTAGAGCATTGGCCCTGTATGTGAAAGTCCCAGGTTCGATTCCTGGCCAGGGCACACAGGAGAAGCTCCCATCTGTTTCTCCACCCTTCCCCCTCTCCTTTCTCTCTATTTCTCTCTTCCCTTCCCACTGTCAAGACTCCATTGGAGCAAAGTTGGCCCAGGCTCTGAGGATGGCTTCATGTCTCTGCGTCAGACGCTAGAATGGCTCTGACTACAATAGAGCAGTGCCCTAGGTGGGCAGAGCATCGCCCCCTAGTGGGCATGCTGGGTGGATCCCAGTCAGGCACATGCGGAAGTCTGTCTCTCTGCCTCCCTGCTTCTCACTTCAAAAAACAAACAAACAAACAAACAAACAAAAAACTGCAGACTCACACACAACATGGAAATAGCTGAAGGTATGCCTTTCTATTCTCTTGTCTATTTTTGTCTCTTAATGGCCCAATTAATTTTAGACTCTATAATTTAAAAACTACATCTTACTTTATTTCACTATCTTTAATCCCTATAACATTACAAAATATACAAAATACACTGTGTAGATTTATGATCCTGCTAATACTATCCCACTTAACAGGACCACTAGATACTAAAAGTATAATTCTTCAAAGACATCTTACTATCAACTGCCACTATTCTCCACTGTAAATATTGTTTTATTCAGTAATACTATAAATTATAATGAATCATTCTATGCAGACACTGTTCCATGTTTTGAGCATCAATTTCATATACACAAGGAGCATATGTACTATTTGCCTAGACCCTCTATGAATTTGGATTATGAGAGTATTTATTTATCCATAGTCATACTTCATTCTAAATAGAATGTTATTCCTGAGATTTAAATCTCAGAAACTTGGTGAGGTTCATATGGAAATGGAAAAAGGATCAGATAATTTTCTTTGAACAAACACTTTTCCTTAGAGCTTCTAAGATCACACTGTGAATATTTACATTAAAGTATATGTCTAACTTCCTCTCTATCTCTGAAAATACCTCTTTTCCTCAAGGTCAAGTTCAAGTCTCCCTTTCCATAATATAGGCCTTCCCAAAACATGGTCAACACCAGTAATCTCTCTTGACTTCACTACATACTTTGGAGCTTAATTGCATTCTCTAGAATATATCTCTTTATACTGTGCTTAATCTTAATTAAAATCACATATTGACTGCCAAGGGGAGGAGGGGTAGAAAAAGGTAGAGAACATGGTGGGGAGGATAAATGTGATGGAAGGAGACTTGGCTTGGGGTAATGAACACCCAGTAAAGTGTACAGGTGATGTATTATGGAATTGTGTACCTGAAACCTGTATAATTTTTAACCGGTGTCACCCCAATAAATTAAAAGGAAAATAAAGAAATAGATAAAAAAAATTTTAAGTCGCTAGACAGTAAGTTCTAAGAAAACAGAAACTTTTGTTGACTGTGCAATGCTGCATCCTCAGTACAAGAAATCGTGCCTGGAGCGTAGGTGATGCTCAATATATAAGTATTAAATAAATGAATAAAAAAAGTGTCTTATGTTTAACTCTACTTATTTTATGTGTATGTGTGGTCACCTCATGGATTGTAATGGCTTGCAAGTATTGACCATTTCTTTATATATTTGTTTCGCCTACATTATCAAAGGTGATAGATATTAATATTTACCGAATTTGAAATGTACAAAATAAGGTCCACATACTTTAAGATAAGAAACTCCTTCAAAACATCTATAACATATAAATTGAAGTCAAGAAATTAGTGAAGATGCTATGTACAATAAGCACAAATATCTGGCATTTATACTTTGCGATCCAGTTTTTGTAACAGATACTCTAGAGTAAGTTTTTGCTAATCAGAAGGTCTGTGAAAGCTTGCACAAAATCAATTTAGAATATTCAAGTTACAACAAATCCATGCAAAGTCCTTATCCGATCCTTCCTGATTTGTATTTTTACTGTTTTATTTCTTAATATTCTTAAGGGTTTTAAAAAACATTTTCCTATTCCTTAATGGTCATCAAAATTTTTTAAATATTTTTTTATTATTCAAATACTGTTGACATACAATTATATTATTGGTTTCAGGTGTATAAGCAGTGATTAGACATTTATATAACTTAAAAAGTGATCACACTGATGAAACTAGTACCCATCTGACACCATACATAGTTATTAGTGTTATTGACTATATCCCCAATGCTGTACTCTATAACCCCATGACTATTCTGTAACCACCAATTTGTACTTCTTAATCCCTTCACCTTTTTCACCTATCTTTCCATCGCCCTCCCATCTGAAAACCATCAAAATGTTCTTATATCTTCGAGTCTGTTTTTGTATTGCTTGTTCATTTATTTTGTTCTTTAGATTGCACCGTGTAAGTGAAATCATTTGGCTTTTGTCTTCCTCTTTCTGACTGATTTCATTCAGCTCGATAGTCTTTAGGTCCATCCTTGTTGAAGATGGCAAGATTTTGTATTTTTTAAAAAATGAGTCATAGTCTATTGTATATAGTACCACTTCTTTATCCACTCATCTATTGATGGACACTTAGGTCGCTTCCATATCTTGGCTATTGTAAGTAATGCTGCAATCAGCATATGAATGTATTTATCATTTTGACTTGTTGTTTTGGGTTTCTTCAGATGATTGCCCAGAAGTCCAATTGCTGAGTCGTTCTTGTTTTTCTTTTTTTTTTAAGATTTTATTTATTCATTTTAGAGAGGAGTGAGAGAGAGAAGGGGAGAGGAACAGAAAGCATCAACTTCCATACGTGCTTTCACTAGGCAAAGCCAGGGTTTCAAACCAGCGACCTCAGCATTCCAGGTCGAAGCTTTGTCCACTATGCCACTACAGGTCAGGCTACATTTTCATGAAATATCTTTTTCCATCCCTTTAACTTACATTCTTTGTGTGTCTTTTGATCTGAAATAAGTCTCTTGTAGATAGCAGATGCATTTTGTTAGACCTTCAGCCACTGCATTTTTGATTGGAGCATTTAATCCATTTGCATTTAAAGTAATTGTTGTTATATATTTATTGCTATTTTATCAGTCATATTTTTTAACTTTTTAAAAATATATATTTTAGGTGAGAAAAGGGGAGATTTGGGGCCAGTGCTCAAGTCAACTGAGCTAATTTTAGCATCTGAGGATAACACATTTGGACCAACTGAGCTAACCTCAGTGCCCAGGGCCAACACTCGAACTAATTGAGCCACTGGCTGTGGGAGGAGAAAATGGAGAGAAGGGGGAAATGGAGGAGGAGAGAAGCAGATAGATGATCACTTCTCTTGTGTGTCCTGACTAGCACGTCCATATGCCGGGCTGACACTCTATCCACTGAGCCACAGTCAGGGCTCATATTTTTTTTATCTTTTCTTCTTTTTTATCTTAAAGAAGACCCTTTAACATCCTTGTAATACTGGTTTGCTGATGATGAACTCCTTTAGTTTATTTATTTTATTTTATTTTTTACCTGTCTTTCAATTCTAAATGATAGCTGTGCTTGGTAGTAGGTCCTTTCTTTTCATCACTTTGAATATTTTGTGTCAATTGCTTCTGGACTGCAAAGTCTCAATTGAGAAATCAGTTTACAGTCTTATGGGAACTACTGTGTAGGTAACTGTCTTTCTCTTGCTGTTTTTAAGATTATCTCTCTGTCTTTAACTTTTGGTATTTTAATTATGTGTCTTAGTATGGGCCATTTTAATTATGTCTTGGTATAGGCCTCTTTGAATTCATCTTGTTTGGAACTCTCTGTACTTACTGGACTTGTATGTCTATTTCCTTCACCAGGTTGGGAAAGTTTTCCATCATTTTTTCAAATAGGTTTTCAGCTCTTTGCTCTTTTTCTTCTCTTTCTGCCACAAACATGGTTTGAATGTTGGTACGCTTGAAATGTCCTAGAGGCTCCTTAAACTATCCTCATTTGTCTTTTTCAAGCTTTTAACTTTTTACTGTTCTGACTGCGTATTTCCTGCTTCCTTATCTTCCAAATCACTGATTTGGTTCTCCACTTCATCTACTCTATCATTAATTTCCTGTAATAAATCTTCATTTTAATAATTGTAGTCTTCATCTCTTATGTTTCTTTTTCATGTTTTCTACCTTCAGTTTATGTTTCCTAATTCTCTGAGTTCATCTACTCTGCCCCTAAGCTCACTGCACATCCTTATAACCAGTGTTTTGAACTCTGCACCTGATAGACTCCTTGTCTCCATTTTTGTGTAGTTTTTTTTCTGGAGTTTTGTTCTGTTCTATCACTTGGGACATGTTTCCTTGTGTCATTTTAGCTGCCTCTTATATTTATTTCCATTAGGTAGAGCTGGTATGTCTCCCAGACTTGGTAGAGTGGCCTAATATAGTAGGTGTCCTTTGAGGCCCAGTGGCACAGCCTCTCCTTTCACCTGAGCTGGGTGATCCAGGTGTCCCATCCCCCAGTATGAGCTATGTGCACCCTCCTATCATAGTTGAGTATTGATTGCTGTTAGCACATCAAGGGGAAGGATCTACCTCCAGGCTGATTGTTTGCAAGAGTTTACCTCTACCATAGCAGAGAATCTGCTGTGCAGGGGCCAACTCACGGAGCACGACTGACTTCAGCAGGTCTCTGGTGCCTGATGAGTCGGCCCCTTGATTGTGTTATGTGTGGAGGTAGTTGGATGGTGTTCAGTGTGATCTAATGATGTCCACCAGGTTCACTGGCTCTGGGACCTCCTGGAAGGTGCAGGCCAAGTTCAGCAGATGCCTGTGACAGGCCTGGGGACACCTGGCCTGAGCCACAGTGATATGCAGAGAGCTGCTACTTGTGCTGGGCTTGGAGGTACTGGGAAAGGCCAAGCTGTGAACAAGGTGGCTGCCACTAGTGCCAGGTTTAGGGCCACTTAGCAAGATGTATAAAATAACACCTAGACCAGATGCTGCTTATTTGAGGTTTGTGAACTTTTGAGAGATTTTAGGAAAGTCCAAAGCATGAGCCAAGATAGGCCATTTTTATGGAAAACCCACTTGAATCAGCTTGGGTGGGCCCATAGGTTGGGTGGAGTGGGCTCTCAGGTTATCAGAGTGTGGAAAGAGAACATTGTTAACAAAGTTGATAGTGACTCAAATATGGCATCTGCCTTCTAGCTTTATGGGGAGGGAGCTCACCAAAAAAAATAATGGCCTCTGCCAGCACTTTGGTTTGGGAGAAAGCTGCCCCTGCAAATCTCGCTGGACAATTCAACTCCTTCTGTATACTTGGCACCTCTCAAGCTGCTAGCCTAGTGCTAAAGTTCAGAATGAGTGAATTAGAGATAATTCCATGTGTGGGCCCTTTAAAAGGAACAACTAGGTCTCTAGCCCTTTCGTGTCTACACACCTCTTACCCTACCAGTCACATGTGGCTTCTTCTTTATATCCTTAGTTAAAAAACTTCTGTTCAGCTAGATTTCAGGGAGTTCTAAATGCTGGTTGTTCTATAGTTTAGCTCACGGGTACCCACACTTTTTCAGCTTGCGAGCTACTTATAAGATGACCAAATCAAAATGATCTACCTACAATAAAAATGCAAAACATAAATTTATTTCTTCTATATTATCATTATTTAAGTTACTACTATTACTATTTAATATTGTGTATTCTTCTTTCACCTTTCTCCTTCTCACCTCTCTTTTTGGAGGAAAGTCAATGTCATAGTTTTTATGAACAGTCTGAAAAAGCCGCTCCACATTTCCCTTCTTTGGAATAGCAATGGCACACAGACAGATGAGGCAAACGCACTTAGAATATGACATAGTGAAAAAAATCCCCTCTCATTCTGTATGAAAGTGGTAGGTTTTAGGTTTCTTACTCGGACCAGCTACGGCACTCATTTTTATACCCTTTGTTGTATTTAGTTTAAATAAATTGAAGGCTAACTACACAGCAATGTAACTGAACTAGTTAGCGCGGTTTAACGCGCATGCGTAGGGTGTCAAAAGTTCAGACGTCAGATTGGCTACCCTGTATACCAATCAAAAGACAAATGTCTTTAATGTCATGCAATCTACCCACACTTCCTTCGCGATCGACATATTGAGCACCCCTGGTTAGCTGATATGGTTGTAGGAGGCTGGGAGTACTGCATTTACCTACTCCACCATCTTGACCTGAAGCCCTGATTTGTTTATTTAGTTTCATTACAATATTAAAGGAAATCATTGCTGGAGTGCTCTGAAAATGAATTAGTATAATACAGTTTGCTACTAGAAAATACCATGAATTTGAATACTACTAAATGCAATATGACTTAAGATAGCAATATTGCATTATGAAAATTCTGCCCAAACAGAATACCTTCTCTGCTATACAACTGTCATAGAGTAAACACAGACCATAGATCCTTGAGGAAATCTACAAATACAGATAAATCCCTACCAGTTCTGAGATAAAAGCTATTTATAAAACATTTGTATATTCAGTCTTGCTTTTTACAAGAAGATTTATATGAATTTCAGAAAACCCTTTTCTTCTAACAATCTCCAAATATCCTCAATAGAAATCCTAGAGTAGAAATCTTTCCCATTCTTAAAGATTTTGATTGAATCGTTCATAGATTACTATATTCACTCATTCATTAGACATTTATTGATAACCCTCTATGTACCAAGGTCCTGGTTAGGAGCAAAGCTATCAATTATTTATTCACTCTAGATGAAAAAAAATGGCAAAGTTGTGTTATACAGTGGTTTTTTTCTTTGAAAATTCCTTATCTTAATTGAGTTATTATTTTTTAGAAATCACTGGTTCGTCCTGAGTTTCTTTCAAATGACAAAGGGAAAAGAATGTGTGTAATCGCACATAGAAATACAAATTTTACAATTGTTTTCAGAGTATATTTCCAATTCTACCTGTCTGTTGTTCTAAATGTTGTCCTAGTCAAAGGTATCTACCAATTAATGAACCTAGGATGGAATCGTACAATCAGGATAACTCTCAGATACATTGCGCCTGTGTTTTGGCATGTGGACTGGGTCAGAGTAAATTTAAGATTAGACTTTAGGCCCCGTAGGGCACCTCTCTCTCCAAGCTGCTGCTTATAAAGCAAATATAAAGCTCAAAGAGTTGCAATTAGACTCCAGCTCCTTCCTGCTGTCCCACTTGTCACAAAAGAAAGTGAAGCAACTACCCCTCTGCAAGTCTCTACACCCCCTAGGACGTTAGTTTCCCTTTAAGCATTCCTTTGGAACTTAGTTTCTCCATATGTTGTTCATTTTCAAAATGGGATAGCTGGGTGGTGAGAAAGGCACATTATATGATTTTCTTTGACCCTACTCCACCCTAGGGATTACATTGGCCTGTTAAACTTCTAGGAACAATAAGCATCATGAAAGGCAAAACATTAGACTTAGTAGGCTTAAAAAAAACTATCAGCGAAGGAATAACTTACGCCACAATGATTGGAAGCAATTCACAAACAGCCACATGTGTGGCTTCACTGAGTGAAATTAAATCATTCTAAAGTTTCACTCTAGACGCAGGATCATGTCAGTCTTCTAAAGAGTAGCATGCCCCCAAACAATGCAGTGTTGGGTCCCTGCCAAGTGACCAGACCACAAACATGGATACACCTTGGACAGCGGACATCCTGGGCGCACTAGTAGCAGCTAAGTTCTAGCTCCTACCACTTCCCACGTGGAAATCCAGCAAAGAAAAACAATCTGGCAGTCACATGATCCAAGTCTGTCATCCCCTGCATCTGTCCCCATTTGTAAACATCTTGATGCAGAAGGAAACTGACTCATCCCTATCAGGAAAAGTCCGTTTTCCTCTGCCTAGCACATACCAGAATTTGGCCCATGTGAAATCTGGGAGGGAAGCCACACAAAATATTAACTTATAACTTTATAAAACAAAAGCTAAACTGCTTCAAACACATTCATGCCACAAAACCCAGTGAGGGAAGTAGTAGAGAAAGACAGTGAGTAACGAGGGAGCACACTACAAAAAGATGATCTAAAACAAACATTTCTTACAGACTAACAGGATAAGTAGTCACTGCGAGGCATTCTGACTACAGACAGAGTCAGCAACTTTAAAATCATGGGTTCTATGTAGCATTCTCATTGAGAGACAAATATTTGGGGTATCACTCAGCTACTGAGCTGTTCTATTCCTAATAGGCTTTCAAATACAATGGGGAGAACACTGCAACATCTTTTATAAAGCAACTGATAAATCCTCATCCAGGTGAAAAAACACTGTAGAGTATTTGATATATTTACCTAATGCTGCTTTAATGAATAAAGATTTTCTCTGACATAAGAGAGTGGGGTTAAAACATTAAGAAAACATACTATAATGGAACAAAAGGACCACCTTTATAAGAAATCACTTTGTATAAATTCTTCCTATTTTACAGTTGAAAGAATAAGATCAAGAAAATTACAGAACAGACTTGGAAGAAAATAAATGATAATAAGGACTTGGACTTCTGTGGTCGATTGTGCTTCCCAAGATGGCCACAGCAGTCACCTCCATCCCATGTGCTCTTTTGCAGTGGGATTTCCAATTTCATCATAAAAAAAGAGGAGTCAGATTTTGAGCTGGCCCTGGAATTTATTTTAATCAATAGAACAAGTTGGAAGTAATACTGTGTTATTTCTGAGCCTGGACATTAAGATATTGCAACTTAGAGTCTGGAACACTCCTTGAAACCTAACCCCATGCTGTCAGAAGCCAAAGCAAGTCCACACAGAGGCATAAGAGAAGGACAGTGAGGGTCCCACTGACAGCTCGGCTGAGCTTCCAGATGTAGCCAGCACCAGCCACGTGATTCAGCTCATTCTGGACCTCCAGACCAACTTCGTGAAAAACGAAGACTCAACCACTCAACCCAAAGATTCTTAAAAAGTAATAAACTGTTATCATTGTTAAGCCACTAACTTTTATGGTTGTTTACTACCCAATGATAACTAACTGAACTTTTCTATAATACTTTATCATATCAATACAATATAAACACATACATATGAGATGGAAAAAGAATAGGAATGGTTATTATGAAAATATATTTTGATCTACTAAGGTATAAATAAAAGGATATTTCCATTTTAGTATATCTTCACATAGCTTATCATTAAAAGTTTTGTATGTATTAGAAAGACCATAAAAGCCTACTAAAGCACACTTAAAGGAACTCCTGCAAACTTTGAGTGTTATAATAAAAATATTAAAGCTCCTCAAAACATTTAAAAATATTTAACTTTACTTTCACTGAAGATATAAAAAGTGCCAAATGCTCCTTATATTTAAAAGTTTCTGGTCTGGGACAGTTGGTTCAATGAATAGAGCAGGGGTCCCCAAACTTTTTACACAGGGGGCCAGTTCACTGTCCCTCAGACTGTTGGAGGACCAGACTATAAAAAATGCTATGAACAAATCCTTGTGCACACTGCACATATCTTATTTTAAAGTAAAAAAAAAAAAAAAAAAAAAAAGGGAACAAATACAATATTTAAAATAAAGAACAAGTAAATTTAAATCAACAAACTGACCAGTATTTCAATGGGAACTATGGGTGCAGATGCATCCTGTGCTCCTCTCACTGACCACCAATGAAAGAGGTGCCCCTTCCGGAAGTGCGGCGGGGGCCGGATAAATGGCCTCAGGGGGCCGCATGTGGCCCATGGACCATAGTTTGGGGACACCTGGGATAGAGCATCAGCCCAGCATACAGACATCCCAGGTTTGATTCCTGGTCAGGGCACACAAGAGAAGTGACTATCTGCTTCTCACCCCTTCCCTGTGCCCCTTCTCTCTCTCTTCCCCTCCCACAGCCAGCTGCTTGATTGATTCAAGCATAGGTCTCAGGCACTGAGGATAGCTCGGTTGATTTGATTGGCTCCAAACAGGCTGCTGGGTGGATCTTGGTCTGGGAGCATGCAAGAATCTGTCTATCTCCCCTTCTCTCACTTAAAAAGAATAAAAGTTTCTGATTTTTCCTCTATTTGCTTCTTCAGTAAAATACTTTCCCATCCTTAAAGATGTGCACATATTAATAATTTGAAAACATTAGACAATGGTGAAAAACATGTATGTTTCTCCTGAGAATTGAAAGTTCAAAGGTGAATGGTAGTTGCATACAGCACAATCTATATTTTAATTCCCACAAAATGCAATAGCTATATTATAAAGCATGTCTACAAACTTGTTTTTATTTTGAAAGCACCCATCAATTTTTCAGTTAGCTAATATGAGTCACTGAAGACTTGAACATACCTTTTTTCCCCACCATATCTATACCCAATTTTATGGAGTTTCTTGGATATACACAAGGGGCACATCAGAGATTTATTAAAAGCTGGAACAGAGACTCATACAAGGCTCAAGATCCAGCTGAGAAGGGAAACTGTCAAGGACTGGCAGCACCGATAATACCCAGTAGGACACCCAAGGGAAAATGAGAAGCAATGGAAAAAAGCATATTGCCCTTCCATACCTTCTACTCAAAAACACAGAATCACCTACAATTTAAGAGACTTGACAGGTGGCTGATCATTTCTGCCTCTTTGATCTTGACCCCCTATAGAGATGAATCTTCCATGCTAACACCAAGGACTGCACTGAGACAGCCATGAAGCCCACTTTCATGCCAAAATGGTGATCGGAAGCCGGGCTCACAGCCTGGCCATTTGAGAGAAATCATGCAGCCCTCATGTTACTGACACAAGTCCCCACTGGGCAGAGTCCTCTTCAGAGTACAGCAGACTTTTCTCTCCAAATATTCCCAAAGAATGGAGTAACATCTAGGAATTGGGGAAAATCCTCAAATGAGATGGAAGGAAGAGAAAAGAGGTTCATCTACTTACAGTACAGACAAGTATCTGGTACAACTTTGGCAGCAATAGATGACCATCCAAGGAAGGAAAGGGCACCACCCCTCTAACAAGCGGTCATTTGAACCAGATGATGCTTGGTAATGGCTTGTGGTATAATCCATTATTCACTTCACCTTGATGAAACAATTGGTATAGCAAAACCAACCTGACTTGGAGTCAGAAGTTCAATGTCCAAGTTTTGGCAGGGCCAATAAATTGTTAGTGACAATGAATCTGGATTTTCTTTTCTTTTAAACAAATTTGGACCAGATGAGCTCTAGGATGGTTTTAACTCTCACTGTGCACAACTCTGTTCTTCAACACTAAATGGAAAACTTTCCTCTATAGCCCCACCATTTATAGATTGTCTAGTGTGTTTCTTAAATCACCTATTTGTTTGTAGATGCTGTGGGAAGGCCATAGAAAAGAAGGGGGGTGAGAGAAAAGAGTGAGTGGCAGCATTTGGAGGCACATGACCTGTGTACAGAGAGGAAGCAAGCATCTCATACACCAGCTATGGCAACTGCCTGGGCAGTTGTATGTCTCAAACCAGCAATGGCAGGCTACCAGTTTCTAGGTGATATGTCACATCCAAAAAGCAGGTGTGTAACATACCTTTCATTTAATTGACCTCCATGTCCCAGGACACAGGGAATGGAGTATATTTTATGATGCTTTCATGGAAAATGTAGTTTCTGAGGTTAACCAGGATGGTGTTGAGATTGGCTCGGTACACAGAAGTTCCATGTGTTGCACCACATTTTGGAAAAACATTCTCTAGGGTTCCATATCTATAACATGCCACACTTGACTATATTAAGCATTTCTGTTCTAATAAAGGCATGCTTCCTTATTTTTCTCTCTAGGAGTAGTGACACATAAAACAAAACTTCTGGTGGACAAAGCACAGAATCCTAGGCTGCAGTACTTCCCTGGATTCAAAAACAGTTTCTCCACTGGAAAATATGATGTGCAATTTGCTAAATAATTAAAGAATATAGGTTATCAACCAGAGAAAAAGGTTCTGTCCATGTTGGGAGTTTAAAAGGCTCTTTATGTTTTAGCAAGTACTCTAAATTATACATGATATTAGAAGAGAAAAAGATCACTAGCAATACAAAATAAGACAAAATCCAAACAGTCAATAAACTAATTGTGTGAGAGACTGTCAGTTGCCCATCTCAAAATCCATATTTCCATTCCAAAGAGATGTATGTGGAATTACGATATGGAATTTATGAGGTTGTTTAAAGGGGGTCAATTCAGACAGGAAGAGCTCTGTTATCTTCTACCTTCCCTCTTTCCTAACCTCCACTGGATGTGATGCCATGAACTCTAGCAGCCAGCTTGGCCCACCTAACAATGGCACCCAGGTGTACCAAGAAAGCAGAGTACCAAGAAAGAAAACCAGTTCTAAACTGTTTATCTCTAGAATTCTCACATATGATAAAGAAATATAAACCTCTTTCTAATTTGAGCTGCTGTTGTTTTAGTTTTTTGTTTTTGTTATATATATAATTATAAATATATAACATATATAAATAACATAATTATATATATATGATTATATAGCATAGAAATATATCCAAAGTCTACTTTCAGTCTTAGACATGTAAACCTATGAATCAAATCTACTTTTTTGGGTCAAAACTCCAACTTGATATGAAAGGCTTCTCAATTGTATAGTAAAGGGAAAAGATGTCTCAGGTGGTCAATCATTCAATACAAAGATATTTGATTAACTAAAAAAAATGGAAGGGTAAACTCTATTTTTGCCGTGTCGATACAAAAATAGGTTGTTGAGGATCACTGAAGATTTAGATTTCTCAATCTTCTCATTTTATAATGGAGATAATATTGGCTTACCTCATGAGCACAGGCAGAGGATTAGCTAATTAGCAATTGTCAATCACCATGAAAATATAAATTTTAAGAAGCAATAAGACTTTTTATTAAACTATTAATAGTTGTGCTAGTAATTTCTCCCTTCACTGGAGAAAATTTACACTTGATAAGCACCAAAGGCTCATAGCATAATAAGAATAAAAACTTAAATGAAATTAAGTCTGAAGACACTTCATGACATTTTCACAAAAGCATTAAGGTAAAAGATGCTACTGTCCATGTAATCTCCTACATACATGCTCAACATATTTCTACTGAATTAAGAAACTTCAGGAGACAGTCTGTACTGGTTATGTTATTTTAGGGGAGTATTTTAAAATGCTGCCACGACCTACTTCATGTCTCAACAGTTGTTCATAGATTCTACCCTTCCTGATTCTTTTCAAGCTTACTCATAGGACAACCTCATCTGGAAACAGATGTTTTTCCTGGTTAGTAACTAACTTCCTGGTTACTCTGTCTTGCGCACACCGACATCACCATTTACATACTCTATGCCCTGCTTGAACTCAAACACTCTGAGCATGCAACTTGCTGTGATACAATGCTACTGTTTACGAAAGTATTCTTTAAATGGGATACCAGAATTTTAACTCAAAGTATTTATAATATATCTGCAATTCCCTACCTGAATGTAGCATTTTGCCCTAAGATCCCATACCCACCCCCTTCCTATTCAGTTCCAAATAAGCTCTCTGGGTATACTTCACCTATGGTCTCTCCCACAAGGCCTCAGCTACCAGCTCCCTTCTTTGAACATTCATAGAACACATTAGCAATGCTGGCATTTAATGATACAGTGCCACATTCAAAATTACCTTTTCAAGTACATGTGTTTGTTCCCCAGGTGATTGGTAAGATCCTTTGCTATAGGATTTATGACTCACTTCTTTGTACCCTGAAAATGCATAGCAAAAGATGAGAATATAGTAAAAAGTCACTAACGTCTACACATTGTGTAGCTTTAATAGTATATGATGCACTGTAAAAATAGTCAATTGTCTTTATGGTCCTTGGTCATTTGTTGCAAGAATGCATTTCTTTAGGGTCTGTTCCCCTAAAACACCAGAGTACCAATCTCCCACATCTAAATAAACTCACTTAGGCCAGATGATTTTCCAAACCATTGATCACCTGAATCTCTTACAGCTAGGCCAATTTCATGATGCTTATGCTTGCCTACTAAAAGCAAGAGATGAATATTTTTAATTGCACCAAACTAAAATTAATATTTTATAATTTTTGGAACTAACGCATAAAACCAGGAAGAATATATTTTTAATATTTTAAAAGACACATGAAAAAACTCTGTCACTAAATAAGAAAGCTACTAGCATAACAGTTTTCAATGATGCCCGCTGCACAACTCTCTTATACTTAACACCAGAGTGCAAGCCAAAAACTTACATTATGGCCTTCGTTTTTAATATACTGCATAGAACAAAGTTAGAATAAAATGTGATTTAGAAACTAGGCCTCTCTTCTTTATTCTCAAAATATGATGTCTTCTACTATATATATATATATATATATATATATATATATATATATATATGTTGCTAAACATTAAGGTCTTCCTAGAATGGTGATAAGCATACTTAATTAAACTAATACTAATTTCCCTCATTTGCCTCATTCCTCCTAGCATCAGTTCTACATTACCCTCTTTTGACTTTTAACAGGCGGAGAATTTAAGACTGAATGCCCGATAGTAACTCACACTAACTACTTCAAAATCTCTCTGGATTCTGGAAGACATTCAGGTCAGGAATCTGACTAATGTGAGTTATTCTTAAAGGAATCATTACCACCTTTTATAATACTAATACTGATGCTAATAATTATGTTTATAACGAGCATTCGCTGTGTGCCAACGACCTTACTAGGGCTATACATCTATTATCTCATCCAATAACCACAACCCTATGAAGTAGGCAATATTACCGCCGTTTCATTATTGTTCCTACTTTACAGAGAGGGATATTTTAGATTTAAAATGTAAGTAATCTGCCTAAGGCCACACAGCTAGTTTGGGGAGCAATGAGATTTGCATTTTGGTTGGCCAGGTGCCAGAGCCCCACCCCCCTCTATTACACTGGCATCTCTACCAGTCCCATTGGCCACACAACTCTTTTACTCATTTTAACATTTTGAAGTTTTGTTAATTCATCTTTCCTTTCAGAGATTGGTAAGAATTAATTACTACTGAATGATTACATTGATTTTTTTAAGCTAATGGAATTTTTAATGAAAATTATACTAAGGGGGAGGATGGGAAACTGCACGTCTAAAAACCAGCCATAAATGCAGGCGGCTAAGATTCACAAGGTAGTCACAGATTCCCAAACATGAAGAGTAAAATTCAATCTGCCTGCTGATTTTTTGGGGGGTACTGTTGAGTATAACCAATAAGTCATAAAATTTTCCATAAAGATGAACCTTAGTATATGTTTTTAAAAAGGAAAACCCACTGCTCTAATCCTGTGAGAATAAAGCACCCTTCTTAGCACGCATTTGCTCGATTTCAATAAGGCATTAAACCTTGTATGTCAAAACTCCTCATCTTGAAAGAAAAGAACATTAGCCAACTTAATGCTTTTATACATCTTGCTTTTTCAGGATGTCATTTCTACTTGCTGTAACAACCCCAACTACAAGGGGCCTTGTACCTAATAGCTAAAGTTCAGGCATAACCAACCTGAAGGCAGAAGATTCTTCACTATTAAAGGGGGGGGTGGATCAGAATTGTTACAAAAAAATGGGGATAACTTGGGGAAGAAACTTAGATGATTGACAAAGGGAAAAGTACACAACTCAAGGAGAGAGAAAGGATGTTATGTGGCTTAATGTCTACCTATAGGTTCTGGCTTACACATACATTTGCTCTTTTGAATAATTCTAGCCAAAAAAGTGTCTCAAATTTAACACAAGCCAACGTGAACCCACCTTTCTACCTTCTAAACCTTCTTCTTTCACTCTTGGAATAGGTGATGGCCACCCAATACACCTGAGGAGTTCAGGAATGTGGGGTTTGTTCTAGATCTCCTCCTTGCTCTTATGCCCCACAATTAATTACTCTCTACAACTGGATGATTTTACCTCCTAAGTATTTATTGAATTTGACCGTCTTCTCCTCCCTCACTGCCCCTGCGCTGGTTTTGGCCCCATCTTCTCTTGTTGATGTGATCACAAGAGCTGCCCACCTGAACCTCCACCCTCTCATTTCTCTTCCAATATGCCATTCAGCTGAACACATATTCCCCTGCATAAAACTGTCAATGACTGCCCACTGCCTAAAACAGTAATTATCAAAATTTTTAAGCTTCTATACTCAATATTCAAATAAAATCTTACTTGGATATCTGATATATGAAACAATTCCAGCCTGGGAGTTGCAGGGAATGGAGTTTCCCTGCCAACTCATCTCCCTACGTCCACACCTACCTGCCTGATGGTTGTAAGGTTCCTCAGAGCAGTCTGAAAAAGTACAGGTGGAAAAGTCAAGTTTAAGTTTTTTGCTTGGTCCCCATAGCAGGGCCCTATCTTCCCTGCCTGGTTCATTATATTAACCAACCTTGAAGATGGCCCCCAATGATCCTCTTCTCCTGGTATTTATGAATTTGTGTAACTCTTTTTCATATCACACCAAAGTTGATATGTGTGACCTAGAATATGGCAGAAGTAATAATGGTATGCCACTTCCAAGATTAGGTCATGAAAGACATTACAGTTTTCCTATCTCTCTCTCTATCTCTCTCTATCTCTCTCTATCTCTCTCTCCCTCCCTCTCTCACCCGTTCTGATTACTTGTTCTATGGAAAGCCAGGAGCTACCCTATACACAGGCCCACATGCTAAAGAACTAATGTCTTCAGTCAGCAGCCTGTGACGGAGCTCGGAGGTGGCCCCTCCAGCCCCACTCAAGCCTTGGGAGAACAGCATCCCTGGCCAACACCTTGGCTGCAACCTCACAAGAGACCCTAAACCAGACTCTCCCAGATCAGAAGCACCCAAATTTCTGACCAACAGATATTTAATATAATACATAAATACTGTTTTAAGTCAAAAGGTTTTGGAATAATTTATTGCACAGCAACAGAAAACCTAATACATTGTTATTCTCTAATTCCTTATCTTCCCTTTTTTCCCCTAGCTTAAAGTCGACCCATCAGATGCTATGCTGCTGCATATCTGTCCTGTGCTTTCTCTTTCATCTGCATAAAACGTCCCTGTCCCACCTTTCTGCACCTAGCTAACTCTTGCTCATCACTATAGGCATCCCATGCTCCAGGAAGCCATCCCTGAAGCTCCAGGAGGGCTTAGTGAACCCCTTCCAACCATTTTTCTCTCCAAAGATCCTGGGCCCTCTATTTCCAGTGTTTATTAGATAAAGCGTAGGATCTTGATAAATGTTTATTGAATGGAACTGTTCATAAATGCATAGTAGTATTGGTGGAAACAAACTCCTAAGAGGTGCTATCCATTTCACTACCTGAGCATCTTCTTAGCGTAGCAAGAAATGGTGCCATTCACTTTTCATTATAAGTAAGTCAAACTGCAGCATCTAATCAATGGAACAACATTTGTATTAATGAACAATTGTCTGTTTTAAATTGCTTTTCACAAGAAGAAAGCTATTACTATTTAGTTGGGCACCAACTTAAGTTATACCTATGAGTGACCACTAGCAAAAGTTATAGCACAGCATGGCCCTCTGCTCTCTGCAAGGCACTGGGACAAATGAACTACAGAGGGCAGGCAGTGTGCCTGAGGAAGGAAGTCAGGGAAACAGGGGAAGAAGGTAGAAACAAATTGAGGAAGAGAGAGGGGGCCATGTTCAGCTTTGCGACTTGCTACCCATGTGGCCACTTCAGGCCGAATGACACAACAATATCAACAACTCCAGAAGAAGCTACAGTTAGATTTCCACAGGCCAAAGAAGGTAACACTAAGAAATGGTTGTCTTTAGTATATGTGCTGCCGAAGCAAGCACGAAATGGTTGTCTTCAGAACATTGAATCCTTTCTCCCAAAACAGAGGTACCTTGGTGGGAAACAACAACAAAAATACATAGCAATAGGTAAGGCCTGTGCGCTAACAACAAAGCACAGGAAGGAAGAAAAGCCAAAGGGGGGCAGGGAAGGCTAAGTCACAGAAAGTACCAGAAGAACAGAAGGAGCAAAAGACCAACTCAGAAGTCAGCTCCCATATAAGATTTTCATCTTTTATTTTGAATACATAATAATATGTAATATTTAGTATGAAATACTAAACCATATTCATATAGCTATAGAACACTGCTTTCTGCTAATCAGTATAAAACACTAGTGAAAAGCAAATACTCTGCATAGAAAATAAAATTATAAATAAAAAATAGAAAGTATAGGACAGATTTCATAAGTTTCCTTACAAAAGTATTATAAAAGCACTTTCAAAAGTCTGGCAACTTGATCATATAATTATGATTGAGGAAAATTTTTTATAAAACTTATTATAAGAGTTAAGTTAAAGAGGGACAAATACATATCCCACGTAAGTGGGATAAAAGTGAAATGGTTACCCAGGGGAGGGGGTGGGGGTGAAGGGAGTAGAGAGAGACAAATAATCAGTAACAGAAAATGGTTTGAGTTGGATGATGGACACACACTGCAATCAACGGTTCAAATGCTATAGAGGTGTTCACCTGAAAACTATATACTCTTATTGTTCGGTGTCACCCCATCCAATTTAGTTTCAAAATAAATTTAAAAAGTAATCTGAGCCTGACCTGGCGGTGGTGCAGTGGATAGAGCATCGGACTGGGATGCGGAAGACCCAGGTTCGAGACCCCGAGCTCGCCAGCTTCAGCGCAGGCCCATCTGGCTTGAGCAAAAGTTCGTCAGCTTGGACCCAAGGTCGCTGGCTCCAGCAAGGGGTAGCTCGGTCTGCTGAAGGCCCGTGGTCAAGGCACATGTGAGAAAGCAGTCAATGAACAACTAAACAACTAAGGTGTCTAAGGTGTCGTAACGGCAAAGAAAAACTAATGATTGATGCTTCTCACCTCTCTCCGTTCCTGCCTGTCTGTCCCTATCTATCCCTCTCTCTCACTCTCTCTCTGTCCCTATAAAAAAAAAAAAAGTAATCTGAGAAGTAAAGATATACACCTAAATAATTCATAAATAAAAAATATTTTCTTGATTTAATAACAAAAATACATCTTACTGTTTGAATATTTCATAGTGTTTTTTCCTAAAAGAAGATCTCTTCTAAATCATTTTAACAGTAATAACTTTGTTTATAGAAAGTCAGTTTTGCAAGAATAATAGAGATAGGTAAATTGGTAGCTGCTCTTTTATTTTTTGCATTTGTAATCAGCTCCCAGTTTACAGATCTGGATATCAACCCTCTGTCCACTGTCCCCCACATTAGAAAACCAAGAACTCCGGTATCATAAAAAAGAGCACAACTCCAAGAAAGACACATGAGAGAGTCAGACCAGCCTTCATTATGTAGATAAACAGACATGAAAGTGGACATTCCTCAAGACTAATTGGAATTTTTCTTGTAAAATAGTTCAGTGTGTGCATCCTAATATTAACTATGCATTTAAAGGTTAAAATTAAGGAAGCTAATCACCCTAATAATTCTTGTCTACATTTTTATTTAGTCAGCAGGGGGAGCTAATACTGCTCTGCGGGTAGGTAGAGCCCAAAATTAGACTTTTTAAAGGAGGGAAATATTAAATTGATATAGTATTAATTAAAATCTTGACATGGTCTACAGTGTCCATCAGGTAAATATATCATACATGCGGAAAATGATAGGTCTACATCTTTTTGTTGTTTGTTAAACAAAGTTACAAAAAACTAAAAGTTGTCAATTAGTAGAATCTTGCTGTGCTTAACAGAAGATATACCCAACCCAGTCATTTATGGATATCTTCAGTCCCATTATGGTCTTACTCACCATCTAGATTTTGCACATTTGTCCATTTATTGCACTGACCCTGTTATTTTCTTGGTTTGAAGCACTACTATCGTTCTACATTTTAACAGCTAATCATTTGCTCAAAAATACTCCATATAATTACATTATAATTATATTGAAACAACTGTTTCTCTTTCCTTTTGCTTCAAATATTTCCTTTTGTCCCAAATATATTTTTTAGCACTTTTAATGTGTGTTCAAAGAGTTCCACCCAATAATCTACTTAAATTCATTCTGCAATTCACCCAGGAGACACAATCCCTTTAAACTTTGAGAAGCTCCAGTTGGAACAAAGAGGGGACCTGGGTTCAGAGTTTGTGGAATAATCACCTCCAATCGATCATTCCCCTGAAGGTAAAGCTGAAAGAAAGGAAGAGTGAAGAGTTCCAGTCCAATCCCTTGAAGTTTAAAGGAACTAAGCCCTGAGGCACAGTGGTACAATGATTCCTGCCTCCCCTTTCCGATGCCCATTAAGAGGTCATAGATCTCTGTGACATTGCTGCCATTCCCCAAAGACAAGATCCCCAGCCAGAGATTTAGCACAAAAAGAAAGGCTAGGGAAACATCTACTTCTAATAGCTTCTTCTCTAGCAACTTACTGCCCTATTAAGGAAGTAGCTATCGGTCACAACTACCCTACATAAGTAATGTAAAATTAAAGTACAGTCATGCAAAAATGTAAAAATAAATTCAACATCTTAAGTTTTAACACATTGAATTTCACGTTTGATAACAGGCTACATGTGGCAGAGCCCTTGTGTGCACATGACAGTATCCAAGTAGATAAACACCACCCTGCTTATAAGACAGACTGAACGGCTGCAGAGGGTCTAGAAAATGTGTGGTCCCATTTGATTCATCTTCCCCACAAAAGAGTCTCTACTGTTTCCACACCCCAAATAAAACCCTTCATTTATAATTTTTACACTTCTCCACAGGGATAAACTGACAGCTTTAATTACCATCAATGACCATCAAGGACACAGCAGAAATTCTTGAAGATATTCTCCCATGGTTTGTGTTCTTAACCTTTTATTTATAATTTTGGGCAAATAAATCCTGAAATCACAGAATTAAATAATTATATATTCGATATTAATTATACAAGTACGGCAAAAGCCATTTATCTGAAACAACTGTAGTTATATATGACATCATCCAAATGTAGTAATTTTTATACACAAATGATGCCCATTTTCTTCCTGAATTCTATTCATTTCAAAAAACCTCACATTAATCAAGGAGCAGGTAAGTTGTGGATACAGTTATATGTACAGAATATTCTCTGCTTAGGTTTTACTTGTAATAAAATAAAGTAAATACACCATTTATTTTCTATTTCTAGGAAATTTCACCCTTTGGAAATTTTCCATTCATAATTAGTAGCTTTCTAGTGATTCATAAGTTTTTAAAGTAGGCTGAGAATAAAAATATCTCATTTTGAAATGAACATCAAAAAGGATAGAGAAACATTTCTTAAATTACTAATAATCCCTTCAACCACCCCAACTGTTTAATTTTAATAAATTAATATGTGTAATAACTCATCATTGATAGTGGAAAAACATAACTCAGGGGTACAATTCTTGTATAAATCCCAATCACAATGCCCAAAGCATTCAATGGGCATTGAGGAAACAATAAACTTAAAAATTACGACTCTTTTATCTCCATATTTTGGCATAAAATTTTACACACACATCAAGAAATGGTAGACTAGGTATCAGTATCAAAAAAATTCTGCTGCAATATAATCAATGTGGAAATCACAAAACTTTTAAAGCAGATACTAAATTGACCCCTCTTCTAAAACCAGGAAAAGGAGTTCACCCTGCCTGCCAACAGCTCAGCGGTTGGAATCAGTTATGAAGGACTGCTTTTTCTCTGATAAATGCCTAAAAGAATTTAGGATCCAGCCAGACTAGAAAATGACACACACAGCCCCACCACTTTCCCTAAAACTGAGCGGAGCAGAGGCTCACTGAGTTGTTTTGCACATGATGAAGCAGTGGCAGTCAAGAACAGTGGTCTCTAAAATACAGGGTACATATCCTAAGGTAGAGAAGATACCCTGAATATTTAGCAAACCATCAGAACAGATGCCAGCCATAAATAGCCATCCAGAAACAAATCAGACCTTCCTGAAAGAGAGAAGATAAATAGGACTCCCATCAGCCAGGGTTTCATTCCTTTTCTAGTTCCCACAGCTCAAAACAGTGTCATCCGTCTACCATGACCAATAAAATAGATGTATAGATCATCTAATTGAATGGGGTTTTTTGTTTGGTTGGTTGGTTGGTTGGTTGTTTTGTGACAGACGGAAAGAGACAGAGAGACAGATAGGAACAGACAGAAAGGGAGAGAGATGAGAAGTCTTCGCTGATACCTTAGCTATTCATTGATTGTTTTCTCATATGTACCTTGACCGGGGGCTACAGAAGACCAAGTGACCCCTTACTCAAGCCAGTGACCTTGTGCTCAAGCTGGTGAGCCTCACTCAAACCTGCGCTCAAGCTGGAGACCTTGGGGTTTCGAACGTGGGTCCTCCACATCCTAGTCCGATGCTCTATCCACTGCGCCACCACCTGGTCAGGCTCATCTAATTTGATGTTCACTAAACTAATTCAGGCCCTGGTCAGCTGGTTCAGCAGTAAAGAGTCAGATCTGCATGTAGAAGTCCTGGGTTCAATTCCCGGTCAGGGCATACAGTACAGGAGAAGCAACCATCAGCTTCTCCATCCCTCCCCCTTCTCTCTCTCTTTCTCTCTCTCTTACCCTTCTGCAGCCATGGCTTTGACCCTGGGGCACTGAGGATGGCTCTATGGCCTTGCCTCAGGCACTGATATAGCTCAGTTGCTGAGCAATGAAGCAATGGCCCCAGATGGGCAGACTATCGCCCCCTAGTGGGCTTGCTGGATAGATCCTGGTCTGGGCATATGTGAGAGACTGTCTTGGCCTCCGCGCCTCCCACTTAATAAAAATAAATAAATAATAAATAAATAAATACTAATTTACAAAAAATCCCCAAATTTTGACAAGTGATTTTAAAAAAGTTTTCTGTGGCTCTAGCTGGCTTGCTAGTGGATAGAACATTGGCCCAGCATATGGACATCCAGGGTTTGATCCCTGGTCAGGGCACACATGAGAAGCGACCATCTGCTTCTCTCCCTGTCCCTCACCCCTTTCTTTCTTCCCTTATCGCAGCCAGTGGCTCAATTGGTTAAAGTGTGGGCCCAGGTGCTAAGGATAGCTAGGATGGTCTGAGCGTCAGCCTCAGGTGCTCAAAATAGTTCAGTTGATCTGAGCATCAGCCCGAGACATGGGTTGCTGGGTGGATCCCAGTCAGGGTGCATTCAAGATACTATCTCCCCTCCTCTCACTTAAAAAAAAGAGTTTTCTACAAGGAAAGAGCAAAGGATATTGACAGTCAAAATCAAGTAATCAACAAGAAAATGGCAAATCTGGCCCTTTCACTCCTTGATCAAGTTCTTTATCAAAAGGAGGGGTAAGAAAGAAACAATTGGAGCAGATTTGACTAAAAACTGGTAAGACAAGATTTTTTTTCAGGAAAAAAATTTTTATCAGGAAAATCCCTTAAAATATGGATTTATATCCACCACTGTTAATGATGAACCTCATCAAGAAGTTTAATAATATATGTTCTCTCTTTGAGGTTTTTGAGATGACTTTTTCTTTACTTCTCACAGACATTCAAATAAATTATCACAATAAATAAAACTGGACCAGGACTTCAAAACAACATAAATTTATTTTAAAAACCTGTTTGTGCCTGACCTGTGGTGGCGCAGTGGATAAAGCATTGACCTGGAAAGCCAAGGTCGCCTGTTCAAAACCCTGCACTGGTCTGGTCAAGGTACATATGGGAGTTGATGCTTCCTGCTCCCCTCCCTTCTCTCTCTCTCTCTCTCTCTCTCCTCTCTACAATGAATAAATAAAATCTTTTTTATAAAACCTGTTTCTTTCACCTTTATTTCATTTTTTAATATCTATTCATGTGAATATTGTATCATACATGTATCTGTGTAATGTATTAATACATAAATATCATAAAGATATACTAAAAATTTCTTGTCAAAAATTTTGAAAACCACCAGTCCAAAACAGGAGAAGTATGTGGAGAAGGGTTTGGGGACTCAATGGTGAAGGCCATAAAACTGCATTTGGGGGCTTAGAGGAGTTGGAGGAGGAAGTAGGCTAAAACTGAGAAAATACAGTGTGTCCAGTAAAGTCATGGTGCACTTTTGACCGTGTGACCGGTCAAAAGTGCACCATGACTTTACGGACACACTGTATTTTAAGTAGGAAACCAGAATTTGATCAAAATGGAGGGAAATAGAAAAAAAATGCAGTGCTTTAAACCTAATATAGAAATACATAATTAATAAAGGTTAACAACAAAGTACAAATAATAAATTAACAGAAAATTAGAGAAAGATGTTAATAAAAATAGTGCCGTAAGTCCAATTGATATAAACTAGAAACTTAAAATATCATTTATTTCATGTAATTTATTTCAAATAATGATTTGAAAAAAAAAACAAAATAATTCTAAAAAGTTTCCATATGCTGCTATAAAAATAATGCTTCTTTCCACAGACCCTCAATGTCCTTTTCCCCGCTGCCAACGGAACTAGCTTTTGTGGTGCTTGGCTTTTAAGTAGAACCAACCAGTCTTTAATTTGGCAAGAAAAAGGAAGTCCTTCACTTCAAAAAAAAATTCTTTATCCACCCCCCAAAATCCAGAAGTCTAAAAGTATTCAGTTCATAAAATCTGTGTGAAACTTCCAGGAAATTTTGTAAGCTTCCAAATAAATTAAGTGAGCATATATTATTGCATTCTGATGTACAGTGTCCACTCATCGATTCAGTTTATTTTCCTCAAAAACATGAATCTGTACAGTAATAATATGTGTAAAGGAGTCACAAATACAATAGGGCTTTTTGAATCCGGTGCACAAATATGTTTGCCCAAAGTGCAACATCCTCGGTGTCACATGTATCTCTACCTACTAGTCTTACCAATAGGCCAGAGGACCTAGAGTGAATACAATGCTATTTAGTTTCTTTCTGCATTTGCACCCAAGCAAATCACATTAATGATGTGAAAGAACACTTAACAGACAACTCAAGTTTGCAAATTAGCAGGAGAAAAGAGAAAAATGACTCAGAACAACAAGCATACAGTATTACCAAATGCACTTTACACATTTATCCTGTAAAGTGTAGCTTAGTTCTGATGATTTACAATGCTAGTTCTAACTCGGTTTTGTAAGCATAATAAAGTCCCCGTAATCTCAGCCTTCCCCATAGCACCCTGCTATTAAATCTTTGTTGAGAAGTGTGATGAGACCCCTCTGGCTTCCAGCCTTCCCCACCCCCTGAGGGAATTGGCAAGAAATGATAGGGCTTGTGGATTAGTAAAATGAGAGGTTCTCTGTGCTTTTCCTTCTTTAAATATATATTGTGATAATCTGTCTTCTGCATCAGAGAGTCCCAACAGCATTAGAGTGTTGATTTCCCTCCCTTCCCCAGACTCCAGGAAAGAGAGCAAGGCTTGGGCAGGACAGGTGGCTTCCATCCACTGCTACAATTGAACAGTGGGATTTAGTTTTTGTTTTCTCTCACCTTCCCCCTATTCCTTCAAGCAGGGATGAACATAATTTACTAACACATGCTGAACTGTAAACTAGAGGAAAACTACACCATGAGACAAAGAAAGAACTCATCTTTGTGAGAGCCACCTTGTTCCTTACTATCCTTAGGGACTATTTTGCTCTTTCCCAGATCATGATGCTTGTTCAGAATAGACCCCACATTCCAGAACACGCATCCGTAGTAGACTCTGTGAATTGTATGTGTAACCCTTTAGATCTCTGGGTTTCCTGCTGAGTCTACTGAGCTCACAGTTTATATAGCACAGGTTACTGATCACTATTCATGAATTGACCTGGGGGCATACCCCAGCCACAAGATGATTTTCACATCTGGTTCCAGAACTGATCATTTTGATCCATATTTTAATTTCATTTCCTAAGGGCAGGTCTAGTCTTAGACTCACAGGAGTTTAGCACAGGTTACTGATAACTATTCATGAATTGACCTGGGGGCATACCCCAGCCACAAGATGATTTTCACATCTGGTTCCAGAACTGATCATCTTGCTCCATATTTTAATTTCATTTCCTAAGGGCTGGTCTATTTTGTGTTCATTTGGCAAGATTATACCAGAGTTTCAAGACTTTTGATACAGAATCAATCTGTTTTCATCTACGCAGACTATTCTAGGAATGTGCCTCACCCCTGGGGATGAAAGTGACCAAAGGAACAGATCTCCAGTTACCAAGAAACTCTCAGTTAAAGGATGGGAGGAATCTCAAGGCAGAGTTTCTACCAGTTCTCTGACAGGGGAACACCCTGAGTCCCTCCCACATGTGTCAGACTCTAGAATCCCCAGCCCTCTGTTCTTCTGCAAACAACAAATTTTAAGTTTCCCTTCCTAATTCTACTCTACAGTTGACCCTACAGTACACCACTCAGAATTCCCTCTTTCTTCATGTAAACTGTTCACCAAAAAGTCTTCAAGCTAAGGTCTAGCTGGGTAGGACCAAACATGTAGGTAAAGACTTCAAGATTAATGAAAGGGAAAGGGTAGCCCTGAGGGGCAAAGAAAAAAAGTTGAAAGAGCAGCAACAGACTATAAAACAGGGAGAAATAAAGAGGAGCAATATGGACAACAGAGAAATGAAGATGTTGAAGAAGAACAGGAATCAAGAAAACTAGGTAAGATACAAATAGGCCAGATGAAGTTAAAGGACAAATAGAATGAAAAAGAATAATGAAAGTAGAGGACAAAAGAAAACTAGAATTATCCTTCTTTGCTGAACTAGCACTTCATCCATCAGAAGAAGAAGAAGGAAGAAAAAGAATAATCATTAAGAAAAGAATTAACTCAGTCCCAGACAGTCTGCTCATTCGGTTAGAGTGTCATCCTGACAGACCAACGTTGTGGGTTCGATCTCTAGTCAGGGTACACACGGAGTGATGAGCAAAACTAAATGTAACCACAAATGAATGAGTCCCTCTCTCTCTCTCTTTCCCTCCCTCTCGCTATCTAAAATCTATCATTTAAAAATTGTTTTCTAAAGAAAAGAGTTAACTCAAGCAGCAGGAAACAAATCTTGGAAGACCTGGACCTCCTAACTTACATTAAAAGGCTGTAACCAAAGAAGAAGGTAAAAAGTATCGTGTTACTTTTTTAATTAAAATGCTTCCAGAGGCTTTCATCTTTTCCAGGTTAGACCCTTAGCCAATTCAAGTTTAACACCTTCAATAAATGTGAATGATCTCTGGTTTTGCTCCTTCCTCTCTGCTCTCTCCCTGATCCTCTGCCTCTGTGCTCCTCATCAATCTGCCACCCTCTGTAAGAAGTCATCCTGAACAACAAACAGGACCAAGACCAGCAGGTTTACCTTTCCTGAAATGTGTTTAAGTCACAAATGAGCCTTTACTTTCCTTTCTTTGATTCAAATGTGATATGTGAGCACAGACTAGATTCCCTGCTTTTAGAAAGCTTAAGATCAAAATAAAACAAAATTTTTATTAGAGTTTCTTTTTATTTTTGAAACAAAACAATATTCAACCCATAAATATTATCCTCACCATAACATGTGCTAAAAATTCAGCATTTTCTGTATTGATATCGAAGTTGTGTAGTATATAAATAGATATTGTATAATAAAGCAAAGGAATAATGTTTTTTGCTTCTGTTTCATAGAGCTGAACATATAAATAACTGGCAGAAACTCAATAAAGAGTAAATACTAAGTAGATTTAAAAGTTAGTTTTTTTAATTATTTGAATTTTAAAGTTCACCTTTCACGTGAGCAATAAGGTACTTTTACTTTAGGTAAGTTTTGTTTTATTTTTTTGTTTATTTTATTTTATTTTTTTGGTGACAGAAAGAGGGACATATAGGGACAGACAGGGAGAGAGATGAGAAAAATCAATTCTTCCTTGAGGCACCTTAATCGTCCATTGGTTGCTTTCTCTTATGTGCCTTGACTGGGGGTGGAGGGCTACAGCAGACCGAGTGACCCCTTGCTCAAGCTAGCAACCTTGGGCTCAAGCTGGTGAGCCTTGCTAAACCAGATGAGCCCATGCTCAAGCTGATGACCTTGGGGTTTCGAACCTGGGTCCTCAGCGTCCCAGTTTGATGCTCTATCCACTGCACCACCGCCTGGTCAGGCACCTTAGGTAAGATTTCTTGTGAGCATAGTATATACTGGCTTGTCAGCCAAGTTCCCATGGCTTTACCCTAATGTTTGTGTTTACTGTACACCACTAAAGCTTTCTTTAAAGTTCAAACTGTTCCACTGAAAAAAAGAATTGGACTAATCTCCTGATCTTAGTGGAATTTTCCAAAAATTATGCATTCTGAGGAAAAAATGTATTGAATCAAGTCAATTAAATATATGTGAGCCAGAAAATGCAAATGAATCCTCAAACAATAACTGTACACAACCAACAAAATGCTAAAATTGAAAAGACTGACAACCCAAATATTAGCAAGGACGCACAACTGCAATGGGCAGACATTGCTAGTAGGAGTGGAAGAGGTTTAGAAGTTTCCATACAGTTAAAACTATATTCAACAGTTTACATACCACACCTTATTCCCTAACCCAACATTTTCATTCCTACTTATTAACTTAAGAGAAATAAAATATGTCTACCAAAATATCTGTATAGAAAGGTTGCCAACAACTTTACTCATAATAACCAAAAACTAAAAATAACCACAATATCTAACAAGATCAAAAACAAATTATGATACAGTCATATGATGGAATACTACTCAGCAATAAATAAAAGACACATGCACAACATGCATGAATCTTGCAGACATTATGCTGAACCAAAGAAGCTGGACACCAAAAGAGTCCATACTGTGTGATTTCACTTTTAAGAAGTTCTAGAACATGCAAAGCTAATCTATGGTTTAAAAAGTCAAAAGCTAGTTTCTTTGTTGGAATATTGTGTGAGGAAAATTTCTAGGATGGAAGAAATTATCTTAAAAGAAATGTAACACAGGTATATGTATTTTGTCAAAATTGATCATATTGTTCATTTCCAATTCATAAATTTCACTATGTGTAAATGTTACATTAAAAACTATATAGCATTATTCAGAGTGAAATAAGTAAATCAGAAAAAAAAACTGAGAACAGCATGATTTCATACATAGGTGGGACATAAAAGTGAGGCTATGTGACATGGACAAGAGAGTGTTGGTTACGAGGTAGGGGGAGGGAGGGGAGGGTGGGATAGGGAGGAGGGGAGGGGCACAGGGAAAACCAGATAGAAGGTGACAGAGGACAATTTGACTTTGGGTGACGGGTATGCAACACAATTGAATGATAAGATAATCTGGAGATGTTTTCATTGTATATATGTACCCTGATTTATTGGTGTCACCCCACTAAAATTAATAACAATAATAAAAAAAACTTTAAAATAAAAAAAACTATATAGCATTAATAATTATACACAACAATTAAACTCTAGTTGGTCTGCTTATCATGATGATAGGCGTAAATAATTTTGAAACTATTTAATGTGTATTCTAGACTCAAGAAAATGAGTAAACATATTAAAGATGATGGAAGCTAGATTTTCTACCGCTAAAGAAGGGAGTAACACACATGAAAAGGATAAAGACTGGAACATACCTGAACTGTTGGAATAAATACAATTCTTATAAGAGAGAGAAAAATGCTTTTATGTGTATATATTTGTATATATGTGCAATTTACAAACTATGTGTATATAAAATATACATATACATTTCCTAATTCTGTCTACTAAGAGGGTCTAGAACTGATATATTTGTAGCAATGAGCACACATGGTGCCCACATTTTGGTTTCAAAATATTTTTATCCTCTTAAAAGAACCAGGGCTCCTTGGAAAAAAAGCTGATTGCAGGACTGGCACAAAAATAGAAACTGAATAAGTTCTCAAATAATGATGGAGACATTCAAATGGTACAGAATCCAGCTTGAAAAGACTCCTATTGACTAAATCTTGGGCAATCTGTGCATCAAAATATTGATAGTAATGAATTATGATCCAATGAATAAAATAAAAATTCAAAAGTCCATGGTGATATGAGTAAAAGAATAAATAAAAAAGAAAGGATATTGTAACAAGAGGCCAATTAATAAACACAAAAAATACAAAGTTAAAAATGGATGTTGTAGCCTGACCAGGCGGTAGCGCAGTGGATAGAGAGTCGGACTGGGATACGGAAGACCCAGGTTCGAGACCCCGAGATCACCAGCTTGAGCAAGGACCCATCTGGCTTGAGCAAAAGCTCGCCAGCTTAGACCCAAGGTCGCTGGCTCCAGCAAGGGGTTGCTTAGTCTGCTGAAGGCCCACGGTCAAGGCACATGTGAGAAAGCAATCAATGAACAACTAAGGTGTTGCGACAGCAACGAAAAACTAATGATTGATGCTTCTCATCTCTCTCCGTTCCTGTCTGTCTGTCCCTATCTGTCCCTCTCTCTCTGACTCTCTCTCTGTCCCTATAAAAAAAAAAAAGAACAAAAATGGATGTTGTATAGAATGAGGATATTTACATAGTTTCCAAGTATCTTTCCATAATTATTATTTTCAAAGGGAAAGAACTTAGAATAGAGGAAGTTGGTGGATACTACCTTAAACAAGTATTCGGCATTAACATTATCAACTTGGGACAAGTCAGCATCACAAACTTCCTGATCTGATGATGCACGTGGAAGTGTATAACCTGAACGTAATCATGGGAAAACGTCCCACAAACCCAAACACAGATGGGCATGCATTCTCTGAAGAGCTTGCATGTACTCATCAAGAAAGACAAAGTGACATCATCTCAGGTGAAAGGAAACAAGAGAGACACTACAATTAAATGATGAATGATCCTTGTCCTAGATGAGAATAAAAAATCTAGCTCTAAAGGACACCTTTGTAATAACTGCTGAAATTTAAATGTTGACAGTGGATTAGATGCTGGTATTCTATAGTAAGTGTTTCCCATCCAGATCCGGTAAGTGTGCTGTGCTCATGTAAAAATGTCTCTGTTCTTAGGAAATGCACAGGATATGTTTAGAAGGAAATGACACCCGCAACCTTCTCTCCAATGATTAAGAAAGAAAAATGATGAAAGAGAAAGAGACAATGAATGATTAAGCAAATGGGGTAAAATGTAGACAACTGAGAATCAGGTAAATTGTATTACGGAAATTACATGTATTATTTTTGCAATTTTCTATAAATTTGAAATTGTATCATAATAAGTTACTAAAACGACTAAAAATATGTATATGGCCAATGTTTATATAAACATCATCAATCCTCATACTTATGTTCCAAAAATGATAATGGGTTTTCTGAAAGAAAGAAGAGTCTATGGTCTAATTAACCTACTCACTGTAATCCCTTCTGGAAGAGCCACAGGGCACTTTAATAAAGAAGCCTATTTAACTGGATATAATCCAACATTTCCACAACAATCTGTGTCAGGAAATCTGGTTAAAAAAGAACACCTATTAATATCTTACAAAAATGTTAATATTCTGTAGACAACAGTCGGAGGACAATCTTGTCTAGTAAATACATTTCCTACCCATGGTTTAATTGAAGAAAATGTGTGCTAGGAAAATAAGATCAAGAAAGAGAGCTACATGCACACGCGCATGCGCGCGCGTACACACACACACGAGCAGTGTCAGCTTCAAATAGCAAAAGTAAAATAGCATGAACCTAAAAACGGTATGTACATATCCCACCTAGTCTCACAGAGCGCATTCTCATAGGATGTATTTTTAAAGAGTAGAAATTTGGTAAACTGAGTTTACGGTTTCTCCAACCATTAAACTGAACACATCATGCTTCTTGTCATTTTAAATCTGATTCTTCCCATGAATGGCAGAGCGGAGTAGCCACTAACCCTTGGTGATTGCCTACTGTGGGCCAAAGGCTGAGGGGGCACAATGATAAACAAGACACAGTTCCCACCGTCCGAGAACTTGCTGTCTAATGAGGGAGATGGAGCTCACACCTGCAATGCACACTGGGATATTCAGAAATAAGCATCTGACCATGGGAACAGAAAAAGGCACCGAACTCAGGCAGAGAAGGATCAGGGAAACTTGCCTTTGAGAAGATGATATGTAAACTAAAATAAACATATGCATGCTAAATTTCTTTGAAAAAGATATTCAAAAGGTATTTCTAAACTTTAGTTTTGCCATTCAACATCAGCACTTAGATGGTATCACTGTAATTTTTCTTTAAAAAATAGAAACTCTGACCAGGCAGTGGCACAGTGAATAGAGCGTCAGACTGGGATGCGGAAGACCCGGGTTCGAGACCCCGAGCTCGCCAGCTTGAGCGTGGGCCCATCTGGCTTGAGCAAAAGCTTGCCAGCTTGGACCCAAGGTCACCGGCTCCAGCAAGGGGTGGCTCGGTCTGCTGAAGGTCTGTGGTCAAGGCACATGTGAGAAAGCAATCAATGAACAACTGAAGTGTCGCAATAGCAACGAAAAACTAATGATTGATGCATCTCTCTCCGTTCCTGTCTGTCTGTCCCTATCTATCCCTCTCTCTAACTCTCTGTCCCTGTAAATAAATAAATAAATAAATAAAAATGGAAACTAAAATATGTCCATTAACTATTAAAATTTAGGTACAATTCAAAATCTAAGGACTGTGACAGTGAATTTTCTATAAACCACCATCTTTAGAATTCTTTCTAAAGCCCTTCTAGACTTACCTAGGTATTCAAGTGTAGGAGTAAAATAATTGGAAGAGAAAAAATCGGGAACAAACTGAAAAAATCAGAAATAGAACAGTATGAGAAGACAAGAAGTGATAAGTATTGTTTACCTGCCAGCTGACATTGATTAATCTTGTGTTCTGTGATATCGCTCAGTGATTCGAACACCTGCAGGCAGCTGTCACAGCTGTGAACAGCCTCGTCCTCCAACTCCTCTCCGTCTTCCGGCCTCTTCTTACAGTCTATTGCTTCTCCATCTTCAGTCTTGTCTTCAAGTTTACAGTTGGGGTCTGAAAAAAAATCAAGACTGTAAGTATAGGGTTTAAAGACAGTTTCTTTTAAAGTAACAATGAAACTTTTTGCTACCAAAATAAGTAACCCAATTTTCCATGAGGCTGCAATGGGAGGGTTTTATTGAGGATTTTATAACAGAAGAATCAGAAGTGAATCTTCCCTATATTTTTTTAGTTTGTGATGACTGGAAGTTTTTCTTTTTTCCTCCACCATGCAGCCCTTTTCCCATTCTCGTCTTTCAAAAAATGTGCCATTCTTAGCCTTTTAGAGAGTTTTGCTTTAAAAGAGAGAAAGAGATAAATGACTTTTAAAATTAAACAGTCTCCAATGAAAGGGGGGGAAAACACTGTAAAAATGAATTCCTTTTCTGCTAAATATAATCCTTCACAGGAAACTACCAGAATTAGCCAAAAGTCTAAAATAAGTTAAGTTAATGACCATAGGCATGAAATTGACCTTTACTTATAAACTGGTCAAATCAGACAGTTACCCCATTATTTGCTAGACGCTGATAGCAAAATAAGCTCTACACACAGCAAAAGATTCTTACAAACACAAATTCAATATATAAGTATATATTGGTATGTCTCTTATTTTTAAAGTCAGCAAAAAAATGAAACAAAATATCCAAAAAACAATTGTAAATTAAAATCAAATCAATAACATCCATTGGCATGATCAACATCAAAAGCTAAGAATGGAAAAACTAAAATCAGTTCCATTCTAATCCTAAGCATGCTACATACACAGCAGTGGGAAATAAGAGAGTAGAAGACAAGTAGTGTTTTCAGTTAAAGCTCAAAAAATACTTAAAATACTTTTTGATTTGTTATGCTGTCCTTTGACTTATTTTAGAGAAGCACCCCAAACTTCATAGCGTCACTTCTCCTCCATGCAGGAAAACAAAGGTTAGGGGGATGGGGAGAACGAGAATATGCCTCATTAGGGGTAATTAGCAAAATGTAATCTAACTTAATTTAGAAGATATTAATTTCTAATAGCATAAAGCCCTCCAAAATCAAATAAATTATGTCTTAAAATATAGTTAATGAAATAGTTACAAAAGAGCTGTATCAGAATACCTACGAAATATATAATAATACATTATCTGTAGTCAAACTTTTTTTAATACAGGAGGATTATTTGAAATGCTACAATCAAGAATTCAAGAAACAAAATCAGTCCAGATTTTTTAGAAGAGTCGGTAAGTGTCTGAAAGTGTGTTCTGCTCTCTTGCATGTAACACGCGTCTACGAACCTGACTTCTACAAGTAACTGTGCTCCCTTTCTGCGGTTGGCTGTTGTTCCAAAGCCTTTCTTCACATCTGCAATAAACTTAACTACTTCACCACTCTGCAAATAATTCACGTATGCCAAAATCAACTTACATCCAACATATATAATAATCTCTTGAGTTTATGAAAAAAGGCAGAATTCCTATCTCAAAGAGCAAGTAGTGTTGTTTGTTTGTTTGTTGTTTGTTTAAAAAAAGAACACAGTGTTTAAGTAAATTGGTAATTTGAGTTGATTTGCCACCTGGAAAATTATTATCTCAACACTCTCCACAGTGCCCACTTCAACATCCTGGGCTTTAGGCTGGTCATCCCCGGGGGAGTAATCACAGGATCTTTTTTATTTGTCTTGTACTTTGCCCAGCACAGCATCGTGTCCAGGTGAGTGCTTAGATAATATTATTTAGTGATGATGAGAAGGTAAAGAAGAAAAAGAACGATACTTAAAAAAGTCCTTTGCTGGTATTTTTTCTGTAAATAGAAATAGACCAGGTACCGCCAAATTAAAAAGCATCTTACACAACTGCATTTTCCAAAATCGACACTATATGATCCATCACGATTGACTCTGCTGGTTTCAAATGTTTCATCTGCAGCTACAGACGCAACACATGGGTGATGGTTCAAAGATCACCAACAAACTTAAAACCAAGGGGTAAAGTACTGCCAAATTAGACAGTAATTCGAAAAAATAAATAACTGCCCCAATTATGGCAAATTGGCCCCCGCACCATTAAGTACTTGTTGGAAGGCAACATGCACACACTAAATACTCTTTCTTGTTCAGCATGAGTTTCCAGTTCCTCATAAAACTGACAGCACTCAGGGAAATGCAGGCACTAGGTCTGAATTTTAATACCATTATTTAAATGCTACACATCAAGTTTGCAGGCTTGTTTTTAAATAAAAATACTGAATACTTTAAGTAGTACGCATTGGTAAAAATTCGCCTCCCTTATTATTCAGGAAGATGGACACTTTTCACGAATCTAATATCAAAAACATCAAACAAACAGGAATGCATATACGATACTTTAACTCTTAAAATCTCAAGAAGGACAGCAGGCCACGCTTCTGACACTGTGGCTAGTTATTAAAATGAGGGTCATTTTAACACTAATAAAAAAAATGTTTTTGTTTCCACTTCTGCATTTACAGATAGAACTCTTAAGGGACTGAAGCCAGTCAAGCTTATTCACTTCTGCTGCAACTTTAGGATGCATGCTCCAGCCAACTGGCGAATTTGTTTTTAGGTCACCACTTAAGAGGGACCCTCTAGGGGGTGGGTGCGATTACAGTCTGTGATGCCTCAGTGTAATGAGTGCCGGAATCTCAGTCTCTCTCCTTGGAAGTATGTTTTTGTCCAGTCTCCACTTTCATGAAGAATTCTTTCTCGTCCATTCAAAGATGTACTTATTTGTGTTACGGGTTTCTGTTCCCAATGTCAGGTGACGCAGGAAGATTCTAGAAAGCTTACATTGTCAACCATTTCTTTCCCACAGGTGGCTACACTTCAATAATTGCACGTGACCTTAGTTATGTAGTTTTTATAAAGTCCTTTGAGATCCAATCATAAAAAATAATTGTATTACTCTGCTAGCCATTCAAACTTCTGCCTTCAACCTAAGGGGTTATAAATACAAGGCCCATGCCTGGAAATACTGTCCTGCCCCCAACACCACTGCAAGAGGAGCAATTGTCCCTCCCACTCTGTTGTGGTGCTATAAACCCGCCAAAGGACAATGCTTTTAAATATCCACACACTGCCTGCACTGGTGCTAGAAACCCAATCGTAACTGCAGGCACTGCTCTCCATCCCTGGCCCAGTGGATGCCCCCAAATGCATTGTATCCATCACAGTGATCTCACCTGCACAACCAGCTTTCTGACTGATCCCTTCAAAAGGGGGCTATGAAGCACTGGATTGATAGTGCCCTGACCTGGATAAAAGGCTTAATTTTGGAACAAAGACACAATTATTATTACAAAAATAAAGGGCAGCTATTCTGTTTCCAATTTTGCTAGCATTACTTATAAATGGAAATTTAAAAGAAAACTGATTTTCTCCTTATTGTGTTCTCTGGCAGGTGGTTCTTTTCTCCTTATCCTCCTCATCCTAAGTGTTGTTATTGCTATAACTTGGTTAAATAAAATTACAACTTTGGGGAAAATGAAAAATTGCACTGGCTTAAAAGTGTTGGAGGCCATAAACCCTGGACTTCAATTAATTTCAAGTGTGGGATCAGTTGAAGGCCAACCAGCAGAAATTCTATTCTGTCCGTGTAAAAATGAGGTTTCACCACATTTACTTTTTATAACCTATATAAAAGTCAAGTAAAAGTAATGAATATCTAAAAGCCATCTCAGTGGACTGGCAAAGACTATCTGTACTCTTGAAACTCATCTTACATATTTCTCCTTGTGCAACAAGGATCCCATGCCTGATCAAAGCGAAAATGTCAAACCATTGAGAAAACAGCCCAATTTCCAATCCATTTCACCGCCTACAAATGAACCTCCTTCCAAGCCACTTTTGCATGGAAAAGCACTGGCAAAAGAAAGAAAAACTAAGAGATCATGTGGTTATAATTATTAGCAGGCAAGGAATATTTCTGCAGCTCAGTGGTAAAGTAAAACTCTGTCGCTCTCTGCTCCCAATAGTGTCCATCGCAAAACAACTGCCTCATTAAATCTCTGCAGTAAGATTAATATGCCGTAGCTGCACTACATTTATAACTTGGTACTTTATAAAAAGTACATTTAATGGTAAGAGCCAGAGCCTAGATACAAAGTATTACTATAAAAACTTCTGGCAGCCAGTACATAGTGCAGGCCCTCTGTCCTTCTTTCAGGAGATATAAATGAGGCTTTTCCTGGTTCATTCCAACCCTGAAGCCCTACCTTAAAAACCAGAGTCAGTTTTTATGAGAGTAGCAGACACACAAGATTCTGAGGATGATGTAAATATGAATGCAAGAAGATTACTTAACAACCAAGATTGGCAAGAGATGAATGAACTCAAAATACTCCTCTTACACACACACATACAGAGACATGCAAACTTAAAACTGGACCATTTCCTAACAGTTTGTTCTCTGGTCATAGCCACTTTTTCACGAAATTTAACAACCATGGCATTAATTACTCAATGTAAAATCCACCCACGCAGTGCCAGTTAGGTTCAAGAAACTACCAACTAAAAAATTTATGCTGCCTTTTAAAAAAGCAAAAACAAACAAGTCCTGCCTTCCTTATGCTGGCCATGACCTCCAGATTCTCAATTACCTAAAACTATAGAAAATAAATGTTAAAAAAAAAGTGGGCCCAATATTACATGACGAGTACGAGTAGACTAGTACAAATATAATGTTTCTGTTACTTTAGAAGCTCCTTAAGTTCTTTCCTCCAAGGATTACTTCTGAAAATAAAAAAAGCGTTAAAACCCATGTCTAATTTTCAGGAACTCTGTGATGAATAAGTAAACAAATAAAATCTAAACAAACATGTTTTAAGCTCAAACAAATTTCCCCAAATCACTATAAAAGATGCACTTCAGGTTAACAACTAAGTTTCACCAAATAATTACTAATCGAATATTATTGTATGTAAAATTCACATGTGTACACTCAACTAGCCTTCAGGGTAGGGTGACATACTTAGATGTCCTGTGCTTAAAAAGAAAATCAGATGCTATCTGTTTAGAGCAAAGCATATCTAAAAGGACTCCTCCCCTAAAAATGTGTTTAAATCACATCCACTGATTTATCTTCATACTTCTCAAGAATACAGGAAAAGTTACATTCAGGCTACAAAGAGTTAACAAGAAGCACAAAGCCTTCCTAGTTTTCAAAACCAAAGGGCGGCATCATTATTTTGTGCTTTCTGGGCCCTTGATGTGCATTCTAACTTGAAATCCCCTAAGATGAAAACAGATTTAGGGAAAATAAATCGCACACTGTTACAAAATGGCAAGCAGGCTCTATTGAAGGAATGCAGCATTACCAGACTGTGCAGCCTTCTAGCCCACACCCGCCTGCTGGTCTGCTGTCTCATTTATTTTCCTACTGTCAAGAAAAAGTAAACAAACAAACAAAACAAAAACAAAAGCACTTGGTGACTAAGAATGAGCATCCCACACGTGGGCAGGACGATGACAGCAATCCCAAGCAGCAACCTGGCTCGACCCAATGGGTCCAAGGAGTTCATATGGTCAAGGATAAAAAAGTACTCTTTTTACTTTCTCTGCAATGTTTATTTTCTATCCAGTCTACTCTCTGAAAGTCATTAAATTGTTTCACAGGGAAAAAATAAAGAAAAAGAACTCAGAAAACCTTTCCATGAATTTGTTCTTTCTTTTGTCTATAAAAATCTCAGATGGAAAAAAAGATCTCTATATTGAACAAAATCACAGTGTTGAAGTTTACAATGTCTGTGCTTTCATTTGTTTGTTCTACAGGTCTATCATGGTCCTTGAAGACCAAAGAGAAGTATCGCAGATGCACTATTATCAGGGAGAACATGCCAAACGTGAATTCATTACCTCTCTTCTATCTACAATGAAATTCCTTGTCGAAGGATGCTGAGTGGAAGTTAATAAATTAGCCTTGGGGGAGGTTAAACACACACACACACACATACACACACACACACACACACTCTGGAACCAGATAAAAAGTTTTCCTCTTCTAATCAGAACCCAAATTTCTTCTTCTACTTAGTTCCTCTTTATCTTTAATATAAAATTTAGAAAGAAAACTATTTCAGCACTCCCAACGTTCACATAAAGCATTATTTATATGCATACTCCTGCCTTAAAGTCATTTAACCTTCAAGCTGAATTACCATGGCTGCCTAGTCACAAATTCAATAAGCATTTACTGAGCACCTATGCAGCAATAGGCAGTTGACTAAGGCCTGGAGATGGCAAGTCTAAGACCAGTGATTTTCAACTTTTTTCATCTCATGGCACACATCAACTAAATACTAAAATTCTGCGGCACACCAAAAACAATTTTGCCAATCTAAAAAAGAAAAAGGGAATATAATTTTTATTTACAAAATAATAATAATAGTAGTAATAACCTACCCTTTTTGCTCCAAAGTGACTTTTTAAAAAAATCAGTTGCGTATATTGTATATAAGGATTTCTAGTACAGGAATTAACCAATCAGATGCAACCTTATTATGTGACATGACCAAGAAAATGCAAATCTATTATATGACCTACATATTTATGGTTCAAGATAGGGCATTCAAACCCTGACCAGTTGGTAAAGTGCTGGCCTGGTGTGTGGATGTCCTGGGTTCAATTCCCAGTCAAGGCACACAAGAAAAGTGAACATCTGCTTCTCCTCCCCTCCCCCTCTCCCTTCTCTCTCTCTCTCTCTCTCTTCTTCCGCAGTCATGGCTCAGTTGGAACAAGTTGGCCCCGCGCACTGAGGATGGCTCCATGGCCTTGCCTCAGGCGCTAAAATAGCTTGGTTGCCGAGCAACGGAGCAACAGCCCCATACGGGCAGAGCATTATCATATAGGGTGCTTGCTGTTGAGTGGACCCTGATAGGGGCACATGTGGGCGTCTCTCTGCCTCCCCACTTCTACTTAAGAATAAAAAAAGGACAGGGCATTCACACAGGATGGCTATTGTTATGTTGGCTGTTGTCATATTTTTATGTGACAATATAAAGGAAAAAGAGGTCAGTATTCCTCAAAAAATAATGAGGTATTGCATGTTTTAAAAATTCTTGTGGCACACTCATTGAAAAATTGCTGGTCTAAGACTATACTGCTGCTCAACCTGTGGTTCAAAAGTAGGGTTAGATATTCAAGAATATTGACCCGTTCAGTCTTTCAAGTACCCAGGAACAGCTTGGGGTGACTGGAAACTGCAGCCCTGTTGCCTCTCCATTTACCCAAATGTTTCATTCAAAACTTATCATTTATCTGCCTATGCCATGACATGAGAAGGGCTGGTAAGCAGCGGTACAGGAGGAGAGATGGATGAATAAATCAATGACTGCAGAAGGTAGGATAAGTACTCAGATACAGGAACCCACAGACAAGAGGCATTTAAATCAGATGAAGCAGAGCAGGAAATTTTTACCAAAGAAGGGAAGCCTGAGCTAAGTGTAAAAGATGGATAGCACTGAGGACAAATAGAAAATGGTTCTCTAAACAGAGGAAATGTATGCACAGGCACAGATGCATAAAACAACCTGATGCCTTCTAGGAGTGCAAGTTCTTCTGTGCTATTCAAATAAGAGGCACTGGATAGAGTGGAAAGAAAGGGGAGCAGTGGCAGGGACCAGGCTGGATCATGAAAGAACTACTGTGTTCTGTTCAAATGTTAACCTCAGTACATGAGAAGTCATTGAAGGAGTTAAAGGAGAGCGACAATCTTGTTTACATTTTAGAAAGATGCCCTACTGGTAATTGAGAGGATGAAGTGGCAAGAGACCAGACCTGGAAGCAAGGAGACTTGTCTGGAGGCTGTTACATGGAGGAAAGAATACAAGTAATGGGGAGCCACTACAGAAGCAGGATCTAGAGGACACAGGACTGCAGTTGGCATAAGAAGGTGAGGAGCTGTCTCACTGGT
Source organism: Rhynchonycteris naso (assembly GCA_037038555.1). Classification (NCBI taxonomy): domain Eukaryota; kingdom Metazoa; phylum Chordata; class Mammalia; order Chiroptera; family Emballonuridae; genus Rhynchonycteris; species Rhynchonycteris naso. The sequence continues at coordinate 170,712,117 of CM072999.1, read as the reverse complement.
TGACAGACATCCGGTGTGGCAGTGCCATGCCTAGAGATGAACTTGCTGTCTTAGTGTGAAATAGGTATATTACCCTAGCTGAGGAGCTCAATTGACTGGAGCACTGTCCGCTCATGCCAAGGTTGCAGGGTACATAAAGTCAACTAGTGAGTGCATAAATAAGTGGAACAACAAATCAATATTTCTCTCTCTCTCTCTCTCTCTCTCTCTCTCTCCCCCCCCTCTTCTAAAATCAATCAATAAAAAAAGCTTTTTAAATTAAATACGTATATTAATCAAGGCTTAATACTTTTAAACTTTTCTCACTGTTTTCACACCCAGATTTTCTCTTTCATCCATAATCCTAATAAAGTCAAACTGGAGAAAGACTGGATGAAATGCACAATTACACCAGATAGTATTTTAATCTAGTACGAGAGAGTTAGAAGAACCCCAATGACAATTCTTGGGACTTAGGAGGTGTTTGGTCATATTCCTTTTACTTTAGTCATATTTCAAACACAAAGCCAAGGAAAAATAAATGCAAAATCTGAGTAAAAATAAAAAGATATTGATTTTACTATCTCTTTATTCTATCCTTTTATTAAAAAAAAAAAAAAAGCATTAACCAGCCCAGGCGGGTTGGCTCAGCGGTCGAGCATCGGCCCGGCGTGTGGAAGTCCCATGTTCGATTCCTGGACAGGGCAAACAGGAGAAGCGCCCATCTGCTTCTCCACCCTTCCCCCTCTCCTTCCTCTCTCTCTCTCTCTCTTCTACTCCCACAGCCAAGGGTCCACTGAAGCAAAGTTGGTTCCGGCGCTGAGGATGGCTCCATGGCCTCTGCCTCAGGTGCTAGAATGGCTCCAACCACAATGGAGCAGTGCCCCAAATGGGCAGAGCATCGCCCCCTGGTGGGCATGCTGGTGGATCCCGGTCCGGCACATGAGGGAGTCTGTCTGATTACCTCCCTGCTTCTAACTTCAGAAAAATACAAAAAAAAACCCAAAAACATTAACTATTGTTACTGACATGATTCTACTTGTTGATCACAATCCTTTTCACAAGACAAAGTATTAACATTAGACTACTTCAAATAATCCAAAACCCAAATAAATATATTAAAACATTTATTTTAAAGAGTAGAGCCTTTTTGTGGAAGTAAGTAGAGTAAGAAGCACAGAGAATGATGACAAGTCAACAGGACAAATATTACACTGGAAGAAGATTAAAATGAGCTCAGGAACTCAAATCATGTAACTAACTTAAAAATTAGGAAAAAAAATATCCTACCAAAGATTTTTCTAAATGAGGAATCTACAGTGAACTACCCAATGTCTTTATGCCATTTGTTGTTTTGTTCTTTTCGGTTTGGGGACATTTTTCATCATAAAACTGGCTGCCATGTTTGAGACTTCTCACTCTTCTAACTACCCTGATACCTTCATGTTCAATGCTGCTGGTTAATTATGAAGGGGCTGTTGACATATCTCAATCTTGTATAGTCCCTAACAGTCTTCAAAACAAAAAAAAAGCCAACTTCTATATTCCTCTGCTCAATCTTACACCAAGCCTCATGGACCCTTTCTTCCATTTTACATAAGAAAAATATTATGGAAGAATAATTTTAACATCTAGATATACAAGTACTGGTTTCTCTAAAGCAAAGCAATTATAAACTGCTAAAATTCTACTCTGGAGGAAAACAAATTATTTAAAAACATTTACGTGTAGTCTTTAGCACATAATGATCAGATACACTGAAAAAAATACTTCTTTGACCAACTGTAAGAAATGAAACATATTTGAACTTAGTATTTAGTATTTAGACTTTTGGATGTTTAGGAAAGAGTCTAGTTGTTGTCTCTTTAAATGTAATAAGCCACAGCTATAGCAGCATAGCATTATTCCACCCCAGGAAAAGAAAATCTGGGGCAAAAGAAGCCTTTGTATTCCAGACATTATACTTGCTGTCATTACTTCAGGTATTTTCCATAACACCAATCTACTTTTAACAATATTTCTGAATTGGATACTTAAAGTTAACTATTTAATAATGACTAAGACACAGCTTAGGAAGAAAATACGGGTTTTTAAGCAAAAAACATGCACTTGCTGCAAGGTAATATTCTCATCTTTGCGTCTCTATATATTTTGAAAATAAAATCCAATCTCATTCTCAAAAATCACTCTAACATTATACCCAATTCTCTTGGTTAGTAACTTTACTTATTTTTTTTTAATTTGGGAAGTTCCTCTTCTTAATTTGAATGATATATTTGAAATGCAGGGACAACTGGATTTGTCTAAATGGAATCGTGTTATCCAGGAACATGAAACACTTTGCTTCTGTTTTTCCTTTTTAACCTGCAGCCGTTCCAACTGGTTCTACAACAAAGTAGGGATCAAACTGCTATTACAGTAACATGAAAAATAATTTGAAAACAAATTTTTAACATATTTTCTTTTCTTTCCTACCTGGCCCACAAGTGGAAAACCCATATTTTCTAAGAAGTGATCCCATTTGGAAGATAAGAAAGAGGGTTCTAAACAAGTGATTTGGTAACATGATGGCTCAGCAAAAGAAGGGGGGATCCTATAAAATAAGGTTCACATTTGTATAAAGAAAGATCAGAGCAAAAAGTGAGGCCATGATTTATGAGCTATTACAATACAAGAAAATTTATGTATAATTGGAAAACATTCATTTTGTACTCCTCTAGTTGTGCTAATAAATTTAAAAATACATGTGCTAAAATATTTTTAAAAACCTTAAGTTTATAAGGTTCCTTCAGCTTGATAAACAAAACAAGAAAGGCCACACAACCAAAAATAAACCATAAAAATAGATCAGTATTGATTTAGTACCATTTCTGCAACACTTTCCTTAAGGAATTTGAAACAAAGAGAATATAAGAGCATCACTTTTAACTTTTTAACTGCACTTTTCATTTCCTAGAACACAACAATTCCTTAGGTTTCCATGAGTTTAATGATCTACTTTATTTTTAACATAATCTCTCCAAAAACAAGATTTTCAAAATGCACTTTTCCTACAGAATGACAACCTTGCCAAAATGCATTTAATCTGCATGTATCTGCAGACAAGTAATAAAGACACCAGTGCCATTAGCATAATCAATACACAATTTACAGAGCCACCCAGATAGAACTGAAGGTGAACGTGTATACCATTATCTTAGTAACTATAAATTAATAGTCGTTTGTGGGAATATGTTTCCTCTTATATTGTTTCAATCCTGACTTGTCAAGATAGTGTGAGCATACATTAAATATTTTTGTAGTATATATGTTACATATAAACAGATTTTGAAGGATGACTTATTATCAAATAATCTATAAATATGCATAAAATAAATTAACAAAGTCAATCATCCATAGAGTAGAATGACTAATAAACATCCATATTAATCATTTTGCTTTTTTCACCATGTGATTAATCAGAAATATATATACACACACACATATATATAACTGTATATTGAAACATAATTGTCAGTGACTATATGTGGAAAAGGAGCATATTCTCAGATGGGGAGCCAGAAAGGACCAGATCTAATTGTTTTCTTAAAAGAATAATCAGGAAACTAATCTAGTCAATTCTCCTGCTGCTAATAATTTTTAAGACTCCACCCTTCCTGAAATTTATATTTAGCCAAAAAAGTATGTGCCATCTCTGAAGTACCATCTATAAGACATTAGAATTGGAGTCACTTTTTTCAGGAATGGTGATGGGCAGTGCCCAAATCCATCCACGGATGGCATCAATGTTCCACCAGTCCTTAGGACAAACCATTCTCAAAAGGTGTGCCTACCTCCTCACAGCAACAAAGAAAATGTGTCTTAAAAAAGTGGCTTATTTCAAAAGAAAGAAAATAGGCATTGCTTTAGAATGATAACCTGCCAGTGGGAAATATAAATTTGTTTTTCCCCAGCATCTCCCCACAGTGTATTTAAAACAGCCAATGTGACATTACCAGGAGCCTACTGCACCGAAGTCAGACCCATTGAAATAACTGTGTAGGTACAACCTCCCCTCACTTCTTCCTGTAACTCAGAACTAGTGGCCCCAGCCAAGTAAGTCTGGTCTTTAAGAAAATTGAGAGAAAGACCTTTGGAAATCTACTCCACTTCTGTAAAGAAGTACTACTTCTTTTTTAATTGAGATGAGGGGAAATAGATTCCCACATGCACCCCAACCAGGATTCACCTGGAAGCCCCGTTTGGGGCCGATGCTCTGCCGATCTGTGGCCAGTGCTCACAACTTAGCTATGTTTAGTGCCTGAGGTGGGGGCTCCATAGAGCCGTGTAAAGAGGAACTTCTGCTGAGAGTCCCCGGCAGTGGGACTCCAGCACCCACAACCACCTCCCTTAAGGGACCTTCCAGGTCAGGTTTCTGAGGCATGCAATTCTCATAGCAGAAGCCAAAGCCTTTAATGAAACAATCTGGGATTTATCTAATTTCCACAGCTTTCAATTGTCTCTCAGGTATAACTACATAATATCATATTCTTTTCTGTAGAATTATCCGGGGAAGGGGGTAGACTAGGATAGTAGACTGAAATCTAAGTGCTTGAACACCAGAGGACAGACGTGGTGGCCAGAAGATTATTTCCACCTCTTGATTGGATTTAAGGTTGACCCTGGCTTCTCTTATTTGAAAATTATAAAATTAAAGCCAGAAAATCTCCATTCCTTTTTCACTTTAGTCATGCTAACTGGGTGAGTACAGTGTCTGTGCCTCAGTTTCCTCTTGTATAAAATGGGGATAACAGTAACTAACACAGTGGTTCTTAACCTTTTTTGAGGTACTGAACCCACCAGTTTCATATGCGCATTCAGCGAACCCTTCTTTAGTAAGAAATAAAATATTTTTTTTTCCAAATTCAAAACATAGGTATATGTTTTTTTTACTGGTGCACAAAATGAGCCGTGCATGAACATCACCTTGCTCAAAGAACAAAACCAACAAAGTGCATGAACTCACAACAAATTATGGTATTACTTTATTCTGGCCTCCGCAACAGAGGCTTCTCTAAAACCCTGAGACCGACTCATCAAACCCCTAGGGTTCGATAGAACCCAGGTTAAGAACCACTGAACTAACACAAGGTTCACTTAAGATCAAATGAAATAGATACCCAGTATCTTTGGAAAAATTAAATAGGTGCCCAATCTGCATGAAGAGTGAACTTGGAAAAATTAAATAGCTGCCCAATCTGCATGAAGAGTGAATTCACCTCTCCCCCAGCTCCATTACCTGCCTTTTACTATAGGGAATGGTTACTAAGAGTTGGATATAAAAAGTCACACAATTCCTCTTAGCCCTTCTCCAAAAGGGGAAAGACTTTCTGTTAACACCAAGAAGCTAGGGCACCACAGAGCTGTGTCACCCTTCAGGATTTTGCAGAAGAGGGACAGATAAAGAGAACCAAGTGTGTATATTTCTTCAGCTTCCCATGAACTTCATCCATAATAAAAATAAAAAAAAACACTGTTACCAGTTTGTAACTTTCAAAGAGCAGTTATCTGTGAAGTCTCTCATTTTCGTTACAGAATATAGCAATCAATCGTGTGAAGTAAATTCTTACCATTTTATTGGTAGGAGAACTGAGGCTTAGAGAGGTTCAATAACATGCAGGACAAACACAGGTCTACTGAGTCCTTCAGGTCAACTCACTGGGACAAGTTGATTGTATATATAGGACCAAAAACCTGAGGCCTTGACAGCTAAAACTAGAATAAGGAAAGGGCATCACACGTAGCAGTGGACCTGAGATTTTGGCTTTTGTAGAGTTTGAGAGGGTGGGGAAGTCACTTTTCCTTCCATAGTTTAGAATGTGTGCAGTCATGAAAGGTCATTCCTCAAATTAGAACTTGAGAACCTGACCTTTCCTCCGTGTTTTGTCACAAAGTCAAGGTGTGACACAGAACAGAGCACTAACGCTCTCTGCGTCTTGGAGACGATGGGGCAGGCAGGACCTCTCGTGTCCTTCCCCACCAGGAACACACACCTTGCCACACCCCTCACACGATTTCCAGTCCCAGCTACAGCTGACCGGGTAGGAATCTGAACTACCACCCTAGCTTGATCTAACCTTCCTGAAGTGTTTTCTAAAATATCTATTTATTTTAAATTACTTTGAAGTGGAATTTCTTTTGTCGTTTACTATCATTTAAAGATATTCCACTCATTAAAAGTGGCCTCACATTATCCTCGTGACTCTCTCCACTCCAATTTTCATTACTATTTCTTTCACTTCATTTAGCATTAATGTTGAAGGAAAAAGTATAAGTGGATATTTGAAAGTCATCTGATTGGATATATTAAGGTTTTAGACTTTGTCCATATAAAAAGACAACTTTATGACAGTTATAATATAGTTAAAATAAAAAGAAATGGTAGTGTCTATACAGAGTATCACCAGACAAATGAGTGCTGAGGTCAACCAGCGGGCAATGACAGACGCTGGGTTTCTAAGGCCCAGAGGGACAGCCAGAGCCCAGCAGTCTGGGAGTGGGGAGTAGGTGATTTCATGAACTAGAGAGAGAGAGTAGGATTGGTGACTGAGTGAGCAAGGGACGGAAGGCAAGGGAAAATAAAGCTAACTACGCATTGAGGATTTACTACAGAAAATAATGGAGAAGAATTTAAGAGGGAAGAAATTTCAGACACTCTGCCCCCAAAAAGGTTTCCCATAAAATTAAAGCAGCAGCTTGACACAGCCAGACCTGGACTAGTAGTTACTGGCCAGTCAGCAGACACATTCCTATATTCTTCCTCCATCTTCACACTCTATATGCACACGTGCTCCTAGACAACATACAATTCCTCACTGAAGCCTAAAATGTTTCTAGAGAAATTTACTGATGAGTATGGTAATGTAGAAAATCATCCCCTTGTTGGGCTAATTCCTTTGTAAACCCAAGCCCAGATTTACCTTTTTAATTTAAGGATTATTAATAAATCTACTATGATTAAACCTTCATAATGATATGTGAATTATTTGTCTCTAGTTCCTCTCCCAAGAACAATTAGCCTACCTTTGCAAATTAGCATGGCCCTTCTGCAAAGAACTCAAAGACACAGACCTGACTTACCAAAAAGATGACAGAGGCTCTAAAATTAATTAGCTCCACTTTATGTTTCTATTATCTTTTAATTGGAATTTCTGCAGGAATTTTTCCTTCAGAACTCTCTCTACATTGGCAAAACGGAGAGGAGCTTGGAACCAAGCACAGCTTTGGAAGTGTGAAGGGGCTGTTCGTGGCAGTCTGAACCCAGCAAAGAATTCTGCAAGACACACACCCAAGACAGGCCTCTGAAAGGGCTGTGTCCACCACGCAGGCCCCTTGAAATCCCCACTCCTGAACCACAGCAAAGAGAAGTTTTCTGAAATAGAAAGGACTTCTATAGCATGAGACAAACTCTTTTCCTTTTTAATTTTTCCCTTGATTTAGAGAAAGAAAGAGGGAGAGAGAGAGAAGCATCAACCCATTGTTTCACTTAGTATTTCCTTTATGTGCATATTCATTGACTGCTTCTCCTATGTGCCATGACTGGAGGCTGAACCCACCACCTCTGGCATGCTGGGTCAACACTTTACCCATTGAGCAACCCAGCCAGAGCCAGAGAAAACCTTCAAGTGTGAGAATAAGAAGCATATACTAAGTACTTCTTGTCTGCCAGATACTATTCTAAGAGCTTGGATGAATTAACCAAATTCTCATGGCAACCCTATGAGCCAGGTACTGCTACTGCCCTCACAGTTACAGAAACTGGGATTAATAATTTGCCCAAAGTCAAGCAAATGAGTATTTCAACCTAGGGAGCCTAGTTTACCACCCAACCTCTTAACCATCATACTCTACTGCCTCCATTTATTAAATCTTTGCTAAGGACCTCCTATATTTCCAAAACTATGCTTAGGTACTGCAAACACAGGGATGAGGGGCCGACAGAACCTGCAGCTGGTGTAATGGGGAAGACAGAACTAAAGGAATGATCAGAGAAAGGAAAAAAAGAACACCTCTCTATGTCAGACACAAAATCTATTAGTTACAGAAAAGAGCACTGACAAATATTTTAAACTTCTCTCTGGCCAACGGGAAAGAAAACTTCTCACCCACAAAGACAAAAGACAAATTAAGGGGAAATATTTGCAACACATAAGTCAGACAAAGGACTAATTTCTTAATAACATGAACTGCTCTTTCAAACCAAAAGACAAAAGAAGCAAATAAAAAGGCAATTCACAGAAAATAAATACAAATGGTGTATAAACAAATGAAAAGATGCTCATCATTACAGAAATGTTAATTAAAATGTCAATGAAATACCAGTTTGTTTGTTTCACAAGCCACATTAGTAGCGATAAAGTATTTAAATGCAGTCACTCTCTAACCCCGCTGCTAACAGCAGTGAGAATTGGCATTACCTCTGGGAGGGCACACTAGCAATATATATCAAAATGTTAAACGCATGTTCCCTTCACCAAGCTATTTCATTTTTAGGAATTTACCCCATATATAATCATATGTATCAGCAAGGATGTGTGCATGTTCCTTGAAGCAACATTTGTGGATAGTAAAAAACAAGTAAATAAACAGAAACAACCTGATGGCCACCAGCAGGGGAAGGCTAAATTAGTGACAGAACATCACCCACTGGATCGTGCAGAGCTGTTAAAATACAGGAGCGGCCTCAGTATTGATATGCAGAGAGTTCTAACAAATATATTTAGGGATGGCAATGTAGAGAGCTCTCACTTTTGCTTGGGAAAAAAAGATACTGTACACAAGTCTGTTGTGTGCAAATACTATAAAAGAGATACCACTTGTATGAACTGAAAGTATACTACTACTGCAATACTAAATGCAGTTTGGAGCCACACAACATTATGAGGGACACAAAGAGTCATCTAAATATGTCTCACAGACTACTGTAGCTTTACTGTATCTTATTGTATTGATGCTCAATAAAAATTCCATTCTTGTAGGATGCATGACTATGTTCAATAGGATTCACTCAGAAATATATTAAACATCAGATTTGTTTTGAAAGGACTTAATCTAGAATCCTTGTGAGACGTGATATATTCACACGTGAGATGGTACAGTAACACCCAGAGCTTCCCTTTCACATGACTGAATTACTAGCATCCATTTAATTTTTCACTTGATGTGCCTGCACTGCTTGGTTGTAACTCTACAAGAACACAGACCATATTTGTCTCCTTCATAGCGCCCCAAACTCTTAGCACCCCTAAACCCATAAATGATGAATTTGCAGTAAATATCTGTTGATTAAACAAATGACTGAATTAACATTTTTTTGTGTTTGTGTATGTTTGGTTGTTTATCATCTAGTTTTAGGTTATGGGGATTCAAAGAAAAGAAACATAGAACCCTGTTCTCCAAGGACTTACAAACCAGAAAATCAACCTACTGCCATTGTTTCTATGATTTATAAGGTATAGAAGGGATAGTAAAGAAAACGGTCATTTTAACTCAGGTCAGAAAAAGCCTCACAAGAGATGTAAGATGAGTCTTAAAAAATGAAAACAATATTCAAGTCTTTCTTGTTATACAAAACTGATTTGAGAATCCACAATCGAAGGCTACAGCATGCTCAAAGTAAAGTGTGAAAATCATTAAAGGTTTGGGACATGCTGCTATATGAAAATGGTACCAGCATTTGGACAAATGGATGAACATGAATTGAAGATGACTTAGCCAACATATGTCAAACTAAATTAAAATGCTGTCCTTAAAGCAGCACACTTTGACCTTGGTTCAAACATTTGTTCTGCTGCAGGTTCATATCCATCCTACTGCAAACATCTACCTGAGACCCAGGCAAACAGATTTGGTCACTCACTCACACATGCACGCAATTTTTAGTACAAAGCTGCTCCCAGTGAGACAGGACAAACCCCTAGAGAAGTGAATTAATTGGTCACTAGCCCAGGGCCCTCATGTAGAAGCTGCAAACTGCTCTACGGAAATTCCAGGACTTGGATGGAGTCAGACTCTTTATAAAGACCCTGAAAACACTTCAGCGTGTTACCCATGTGTCCTTCTATATTGGCCCCCTAAATGATCAGTTCTATATTAGCTCTGGACAAGAAATCATAGTGCAAAGTAAGACCATCTAATGCCTGTTATTTGATTTTGTTGAATCAGCTACAACTCAATCAAGTTCACAATTTTAAAAGCATGCCTGTCCCATTAATATGAATTATTGATCAACTTGCAAGAATTACAATTTCTCAACATAAGAATTTTACAATGTTAGTGATAGAAGGAAACTCAGAAGTCATTCATTTCATAAGAAATGAAGTAATTTTGGTTCCACAAAAGTTTACAGAGCACTTAGTATAAGTCAAGACACCTGGCTAAGCACCCTCCTGGCCTGAGGGACACAGGCAAAGAGAGTTCAGAAGCCATCCAGGAGTTAGCCAGCCCATCACACTCATACTGGGATTTAAAGATGCAAATCAGCAAGTATAAAAAAGTTACACTTAACAGGAGCTATAAAATGGTGCTATTATCTTATGATGGTTTAATTTGAATATTAAAAATTTGTTATAATGACACAATACTTATGTCAAGGACCTACACCAGTCAGTGGTCTGTAAACCACAGCTCGCAAGCCACATGCGGCTTTTTGGCCCCTTGAGTGTGGCTTTTCCACAAAACACCACCTGCAGGCGTTACCTCGATAAGGAATATACCTACCTATATAGTTTAAGTTTAAAAAATTTGGCTCTCAAAAGAAATTTCAATCGTTGTACTGTTGATATTTGGCTCTGTTGACTAATGAGTTTGCCGACCACTGACCTACACGATTTTGAAGGTGGCAAAAGAGATTTCAGGTTGATCATCTTTTTCTTCGGTCAGTTACATTCCACCATCACCATTCATTCATCACTCTTATCTTTGAACATGAAGACCATCAAAACATCCAAATTAATTATCCCTAAAATGACTTATGGTTAAGATCTACAGTTCTGTAAAAGTTTGTTTCAAAGTATTCTATTGCTTAGGGGTAAAATAATCAAATTTGTACTATGGACTTTTCAATACCAACTTGTTTCATTCCTTAGTGTTCCTATCCCAGAATAATTAATGGCATGAATTCCTCATGACTTGTTTCAGCTCGATTTTATATAGCAGGGATTCTGACCTGAAGTTTAGTTTTGTGGTTTTACATATCACCATCATACACACATTCTCTAAGACACTCCAATTATCTTATAGGATGCCATCAACGCCTTTAAATTTTTAAAAAATCTAATGTCACACAATCAACTTTCAAAAATGTTACACGTTTTTTATTTATTTATTTTTTTTAATTTTTTTTTACAGAGACAGAAAGAATCAGAGAGAGGGATAGATAAGGACAGACAGACAAGAACAAAGAGAGATGAGAATCATCAATCATCAGTTTTTCGTTGTCAACACTTTAGTTGTTCATTGATTGCTTTCTCATATGTGCCTTGACCACAGGCCTTCAGCAGACCGAGCCACCCCTTGCTCGAGCCAGTGACCTTGGGTCCAAGCTGGCGAGCTCTTGCTCAAGCCAGATGGGCCCCGTGCTCAAGCTGGCAAGCTTGGGGTTTCGAACCTGGGTCCTATGCTTCCCAGTCCTATGCTCTATCCACTGCGCCACCGCCTGGTCAGGCATACGTCTTTTCGAAGGGTTTAAAACATATTAAAAAATCAGTGGCCTAAATCCAAAAATGATTGGGAATAAATATTCCATATATTGTACTTTGTTGTTCCAGTTCAAGTGAGCCTATTTAGCTTTTATTTATAAGAGAAATCATAGGTCATTCTTAAAAAGTTCCTCACCCAAGTTTTGGTGTCACAATGTGTTTTGAAACTCACTTTATCTAACTTTTTTAACTGACTTGACTTGTTGAAAAAGTGAACAAACTGTACTTATCTCCTCCCCACTAGCATTGCTTCCTCCTCCAAATTAAAAAGCAATGCAGCCTGACCAGGAGGTGGCGCAGTGGATAAAGCGTCGGACTGGGACGCGGAAGACCCAGGTTCGAGACCCCGAGGTCGCCAGCTTGAGCACGGGGCCCATATGGCTTGAGCAAAAGCTCGTCAGCTTGGACCCAAGGTTGCTGGCTCCAGCAAGGGGTGGCTCGGTCTGCTGAAGGCCCGCGGTCAAGGCACATGTGAGAAAGCAATCAATGAACAACTAAGGTGTTGCAACTGCAATGAAAAACTAATGATTGATGCTTCTCACCTCTCCATTCCTGTCTGTCTGTCCCTATCTGACTCTCTCTCTCTCTGTTCCTGTAAGAAGAAAAAAAAAAAAAAGCAATGGAGATTTTTAAAGTCTGTTCCAGTTTTCTAGACCATACGCTTCCTAAGAGCAAGATGATGTCTGTGTGGTTCACAACTGAATTCTCAGAAGTCAGAATAGTGCCTGGGGCAAAATAAGCATTGAAAATTTTAAAAAAAAATCTTGTTAAATGATTAAATGAGCCTCCTTCATTTAACAGAGAGGAAATCCGAATCCTGGAGAACAGCGGGTAAGTGACTTGCCAAAAAGTGCAGACAACAAATCAGAGCTCACCCCCTGTGCCCTTTCTACTCTGCAACCATTTCCTTATTCACACCACCATATAGGTCACAATACTTATGACCACCACTAATTGTTTCTCTTGTTATTCTCAATGCTTTCCAGGAATTAATATGCATCCCCTTGAGTTCACAGTTTTTAACTCTTGCCTCATGTCTGTAAAGAAGTGCATCTAACTTTGTACATTGCACACTGACAGCCCCAAACCACCCTACCTAACACATGCAGCAACTTCAGACTCCACATGTCAGCTAATGAATAAAACATTCCAGCGAACTCAAGATGGCACTGCCTTCCAATTGTTTTGTCTTGGTTCTTGGTAGAGTGTTTCTGAATGCTTAATTGACTTTTTCTAATATATAAAAATAAGAAAAGGTAAGAGTGTTAGACTAGTGCTAGACAACATATGTCTAATGAACCTTAATACAATGGAGGCAAGCTAAATCATTAGAAATGCAGAAAGCAATTACTATTTAGTCTTATTTACATACTTTACTAGACCTAATCAAGTTCTATCTGAAGGAAAAAATAATATTAAAAAGCATGCATGAAGTGCTAGAAACTTTTTTTTCTAAAAATCAATATATCATTTAAAACACTGTAATATATTTTAAGTTTCTGGTCACAGCACCTCTTATATTATGGCAATTAACTAGTTCACCTTGTGGACTCCTGACCTCTCCGCAGCTTTTGACCAATGTATTCTGTATGACTGTACGAGACTGTCCATACTCATGAATGAAAGGCGCACATCTCATTCATTCCCATCAGGTAAATAAGTTTCAATTTGATATATCTCTCAGAGAACACTGATGGCATAAGAAGTTTTGGAAAAGCCAATCATGAGAAAAAAAGGAGAGGGTAATAAAAATAGGGAAATAATGGCAGTCGATGGTAAATTGATTTTAATTTCTGAAAGGAAATTACAGTCCTTACACTAACACCAACACCAATTTTTATTAGGCAAGATTCGACTCAAACCAATTTTTCCCTTAAAAAATGATTAACACACATGCAGTTGTTAAGCAAAATGTACTTTAAATAGAATGTTAAGTACGTTTGCAGTCATGCATACTATTTGTGTGTGTATCTCAAACTGAGTTGTGATGACTGGGGACATGCAACCTTTTGATTGCAGATAACAAAAGAAAAAAAAATATTGCAACCTATGTACCAAAATGTAATTCCAACAAACGGCACGATTATGAAAGCAAATATTCTAAATGTCAACCGCTTGACCATATTGAGCTTGAGAGAGCCATGCTGAGGCAAGAATAGTATATGCTTTACAAAACAAATCATCTTCATGTGAAAATGAGACAAAATACTTAACACATTCTCAACAAACGTGCAATGAACAGATTTACATATTCTTATTCTTTTTAAGATTATATAAAGCATTTCCTATCTCATGAAATTAAAATACATAATGTCCAACAGTAATAATTTTTAAATGTATGCATATATCTTTTTTTTTTAATCTTCTAAGAAAGGAGAGTTTCTAGAGACAGTCATATTTGAATCTGGGATTTTTTTTTTAATGATCAAATTAAAAACCTCTGCAATCAGATATCTAGAGTAGAACTGCCAACTGTAGTGTTTGCTGCCATAATAATGATACCCTCCAGATCAGCCCAATGCTTGAAGCTGTGTGGCAGGGTCCCCAGGCAGCTGGATGACTGTTGCTTAATCATTATCCCTGTTAAAACTGAAGCTACTAAAGTTTTCAAGAATCCGTATCTTACTGAATTTCTTTCATCTCTAATAATTACTAAACTGGCATAATTACTTATACTAGAGGTAGGATGTGATGCATGCTAAAATCCCGAGCTGCCTAAAATTAAAGTTTAAAAAAAAAAAAACTACGATTCTACTTAGTTTTCAAAGATTTATCTTGTGTCAGGCTTTTATGCCAAGAGTTGCATAATTATTTAAACCATTTAAAAGCTTTTCTTACACTATTTGATTAATACTATAATGGAGCTATTTAAATTTACTAATGTTAACTTAATGTTTAAGTTATAATTGCTTTGCAATAACATTGTTGCAGAACGTATTTTAAACCAGACAAGTATATTTTCATTACAACAAACAAGGTATATGTAATCCTAGCTACCATACCCTCTAATCCCCAAACAAACAAACAAAAAAAAAACAGGAACATATTTCAGATTTAATTGAAATGAGATTTAAAAGTTTCATACATTTCCCTTCCCCTCTCCCAAAAAACTTTACCTTTGACAACACAACAGGTGTCAATGGAGAAATTTTTAAATACCTGTGAAAAAAATACTCAGCCAGAAACCCTTGTTACAAAATTTCATTGAATTCAAAAGCATTCTTTGACACATTATTACCTATCGACATTTACATTTTTAACAATCCATAAGTCTCCTAAAATGATACCCGTGTTGCAGGTCTTCAAATGATTTTCTCTCTTAAAAATAACTAAAACCTCAACATGGTATCTATTAAAACCAGCCATAAATAATGTATTGTATGGCAACAGAATTAATGACATAATGCCAGCAATATGAATTCTGTCAGATGAATTAGTAAAACAGAATAATAGGAAAAACAGACCTTTTGTAAAATTCTTAATTGATTTTGGTAGAACTGCTCTTTTCTACTATCAAAATATTTCTCCTCATTGCATGATTGTACATCAAAATGAAAACTCAAGCAAGCATACTGAATATTACATTTCAACTTATGTCAACAAGTATTTCACTAAAATTTAACAGAGTAGCCAATTCTCACAGACTTCCTTGAAAAATTAAAGGAGGGGAGAAAAAAATGTTCCTATAAGATGAAAGAAATTTACAGCTATGCTACAAGACTTGCAATGACCCTGATAAGTAAGTAAAAAGAACTAAAGCATAATAATTTTTAGAAGCAGAAAGTTGAAAAAATGTGTCATCACTATTAGATGTCACTACTGTCAATAACTACAATGGATTTTAAGGGATATGGGACTATCTGGCAAAAAAAAAGGGAAAATTATTACCAGCTTCGTAATTTAAGAAGCTGCTAATTTCAAATCCTTTTATAAATTCATTTTTACATGTATGCTTTTATGTTCAATATCCTATTTTTTGTCCTTTTTTGGCGGGATGAATAAAAGTCAACAATCCACTCATGCATCAAACAGATGTTTTTGTTTTTAAGGCCAAGTAGAACCTTATGAAGTTTTGTGCCCTCCCTTTAAGAAGTGGCTGCCAAAATTGCTGAAATCCTGAAACTGGCGTTTTGGAAAAGAGTCACTGGACCATCAGTTCTGGAACTTTGACTCGCACTCATAGGATTCTTGCCAACTGTAATTGCTGTTTTTGTTTATGTCGGATTGTCTACTGATTGGCCTATAATCAATTTAATGGCTTCAACATCTAGTCAGTATAATTTAGAGGTGGTAGAGGGAAGCAGCAGTCACTGCTTGATAGATGAATAGAAGCACAACAGCAACTGTCTAAAAAGGGTATGGATGTCAAACACTGAGCTTCTGCAGTGTTTCCAATAATCAGGCTTTTTAGTGTCTCTAGATCCAAATGCAAAAGCCTACATTGCTGTGTGCCACACAATTAGTAGAGCATTTGCGCCCACAATAATGAAAAAGAATATGTAGATTTACACACAGGTCATGTGCTTGAGGCTTAAAAACAAAAATGAACAAAAAACCTTTACCTTAGGGTAAAATCTAGTTATTTAAAAAGGGAGTCATTCTTAACTTATATAAAAATAATTATGAGGGGAAAGCTAAACTGTAAGCTTTAATTAAAAGCAAACTATCATATCGTCTTAATGTAGTTGTCTTTTCACACAAAATTCAGGGCATTTTTTTCCTCCTATGGCATCATTTTCAAAGCCAGAACTGAGTCTCTCTAGTGGTAAGATTAGTTTTCTTTTTTTAAAAGAAATAAATCACATGGAGATGAAATATAAGAGAACCACATTTTTGTTGTTGTTGTTATACTTCACTTGTCTAGCTATAAGATTATATATTGTGTCTTTGAAAACAAAAGAAAATAAAAATGTTTAAATAAGGACTAGAAATTTTACTGTTTCTATTAAGTTTAGGGGCTGGTACATGCTCCCTTTGGTGGCTTTTTTTAGCATCTTCAATTTCAAGAGCTTTTCCACTAGAGAATACAGACTAATACATAGATAGGTTTTCTGACTTTCAAAAGGTTATGGGCTTAAAATCCATTTGCCTTTACATGCAAATTCTATAGTTTACATTTCTTCTTTAAATTGAGAGCTGAATTTTTGCCACTTCATTATATTTCTAAATAAATTACTTCTTTTAAAAAAAACTTTATAAGTACAAAAGAAGGTAAATGGGAAAAAGGTCAATCATAAGTGTGATAACTTAAAAATGTGCCAAGTTACAAAGGGTTAGCTACTGTGACAGCCAAGGTAAACAAGGGACTTTGGGGGCTCTCTTTCTCCCTGGTTTCCACCATTTCTCTCTAGAGGGCCTGGTATGGGTTTATGAACACCTTAGGGTCCAGATATCTTAATTGTGTCCTGTGTTTAACTTGGCCATTTACATGTCTAAGTGCTCCCCTCTCTCCTTCCCAGCTTTATAACTTGGCTCTTACTGAATATATCACACCTTTACGCAGTGGACCACTTTTTCCTACTTACTGTGCTTTCTAGAGTAATTTTTTAAAACGTTTTTATCAGGTAAAATGGCTGAAAAACTTCCATCAGAGATGCAACACAAGAAACAGAATAAAGAGCCAGCAAGAAAAATAGAAATAGGTCACAATTGACCGATCTGATGCTACTGATTTGCTGCCTCTAAAACAAGCTGACAGCAGAACTATCTTCAGGTAATCTACTCAAATGCCACGTCTACTATCAAGAATTAAGATAAATATGTAAATAATACAAATGGGGTAGAAAAGGTGATTCATTTAATTGTCTGACCAACCATCCCTCTAAATACTGGCTTTAATTCTGTTTCTTAAACAGAAAGGTTATTCTGAAGACTCGTAGCTTGTAAGGGCAGGATAAGTTTCTGGACTTCGTATGTGAACTAAGAAAATTTTGATGCTAGAGCTTTGAGAGGCAGAAGGAATACAGGAGTTTCATGTTTCAAAATATATTTTGCAGCTTTCACAAAGAGAAAAATGAATCTTTTTGGTGTTTAGCAGTTTTAATGCACTTTAGAGGTAAGGAGACCAAGCAGGGCACTGTCCTTTGTAGCCAGAAACCTGGCACCCACTCTCAAGGTGGGTTATTAGGACAATTACCCTAAAGTTTGCTACAAACAAAAGAACTCTGCATATTTTTAAGTAAATATACTTATTCGTTCAAAATACTAAATGTATGAGAATACCCAAAATAAATTTAAGTATAATAGGATTTCCTAGTAGTACTTATTTTTAAGCATTTGGGTGAAAACAAAAACTCCAAACTGAACTGTCATTTTGTTTTAATGTTTTTACCTGCTTTATGTAAACTACTCCCTTGAGATACAAGTTTCAAATTATGACATCAAAAGTGACAGCCATATCAGAAGTATCTTTTAAACCTTGCCTGTTAAAAAAAAATAGTATGGATGCAGGAGACAAGTTAGAAATTGAATGCATAACCTCACGTTTTATTTAGAAGGGTCCATTGCGTTTTCATGGTTTCCACTGCCTCCTTCAAGGTAGTATAAAGTAATGTGCAAGGTTTTGAAATATTGTCACTCATCTAATAATATCAGAATTTTTATCTCATAGTTGCAAAACTACTAATCAGTTCTTAAGAGAAGAAATTTGAAGCAAGGCTGCCTTTCTGTGCCTGCTAATCGCAGTGTTGCTCACTGCTTATTATTATAATGATGCCAGGAGATTTGTCATAATAGCACTTCCCTGGCTTTTCTATGGTCCAAGTGTGACCTCCCAAACAATAAGATGGACAGAATCCACATACTCAGAACACTCCTAAAACATATATTTTTAAAGGAAGACTTTTACAGGAAGACAGAGAAATAAAAATAAGTATAGGAAAGGCGAGGTGTTTAACAAGAGCATTGAAGAACGCTACTCTGCTCCTCAAAACCACTACTAATATCACAATTACTGATCTGACATCGCTTATCTAAATATGTGTTTTTCAACGTAAATGCATATCCTGAAGAAAAACAAACCAGCTCTTTAGTGAGGAGTGTACTATTTTTATTCCTGTCTTCAGCTTCTCACCCCCGCCCCCATCTCTAGCTCAGCCAGCCCACCTGAGGCCACTGCTCTTTTGGGAGTCGTCCAAGCAGCTGACAGAGGAGAACACCACTGCGTTCCGTGCCCACACAGAAAATGGAAGCTAAATCTTTGTTTTTAACGTAAATATTTTATTTCAAGTTTGGCAGTTAAAACACAGATGCTGTGTCTTCATGGAGAAGATAACTTAAATATTTTTGCAATATGACAATGCAACAAAAGAATAAAATGCCCTCTTTGCTCACGTTCACTTG